>CM062291.1:80058581-80231312 GCA_031216915.1 Pictodentalium vernedei
TTTTTGTTCAAATCAACTTGACCACCCCCACACAGGGAGGGTGTGGAAGAATATCCACCAAAATGTTTTTAAAATCTCATGAACCAGTGGGTACAATGACTTGATATTTGGCATCGAGTTTCCTTTTAAAGTGTGGAATCAAGTTTGTTCTAATAGGAGGGGCAAGATTTTTGGGCCCCATCAAAAATTTCTATTTTCTGAACCGATAGTCGGATTTGAAGTGTACCCGCGGGAACCCCAGGAGTCAAAAGTAGAAATATTTTCAAATGCCCATATTTCCCAAACCACACTGAACAGAGAACTGTTTAATTGGTATGAAGCATCCTCAGGACCAGTAGAATGGAATGGTAAAAAAATTCCGTTGGTTGTGTCGGGGTGTTCTGATGGGGGCGGGGGAGGGGGGGCATTGACAAAATGCTGAGTCAGTATATTTGCAAAAAAAAATTGAAGATTTCTCCAGAACCACTGATCAATCACTACACTTTTGATATTTGGGATACTGCATCCATGGGGGTGGGGGAGAGGGGGGGGGGGGGGGTCAGACACAAGTTTGTTAAAATTAAGCACCTTGGTTCATATTTGGACTCCTAACAAGAGCCCGAATTTTAACTTGGGACAATATGGGGAATAATCTTTTAAAAATCTTATTCTTCAGTACCACCACTCAGAATCTTTTAATGTTTGGTATACATCATTGTTATGAGGGTCAAATTCAAGATTGTTCAAATCAAGCCCCTCAGTTAAAATTTGGGCTTCCTATGGGGACCCAAATATAACTTGGTGTAATATGGGGGATAATCTCTAAAACTCCTCTTCAGATCCACCAGTTAGAATCTTTCATTATTTGTTATACAGCATTCTTATGAAAGGCAGATCTAAGTTTGTTCAAACCAAGTCTCTGCGTTAATATTTGGACTCCTCATTGGAGCCTGAATTATTACTTAGTCCAGGGACCAGCCTAGGGGGAATTTTAGGGAGACTTCATGTCTCCCTCCAGAAAAAATAGGGAGACTGCAGAGTCATGTAGGGAGACCTCATAGGCAAGTGGGGGAGATTAAGAATATTCATGTACCACCCCTGCCGCCCCCTTCATATTTTCAATTTGTGGTCCTCCATTAACGTCCAAATAATCCAGGTCCAGTTGTCTATGATCCATCTATGCCAGGTTAAAAAATCACAAAGTAATTATTGGCTGAAAATCCACCACTGCTACTCTCTCCTTCATGACCCCTCCCCTCTTCTTCGTGCCAATGCCCAGCACCCATCCTGTGGTTGCCTTTCACCAAAGTCTACTAAGCTAATATTTCCTAAGTCTGAAAGTGTGAACAGGACCAGATGTAAGAAGGTTGCTTGGGAGTTACTTTGTTAGGTTAATAAACAAAATACATTCTGGGGTCGAGTATTTTGTAAAAGATGTGTCATTCCGCATCATTTTTTATGGCATTCTGGTGTCATTCCGCATGATTTCGTGTCATTCTGTTGTTTAGGAAGACCCTTTTTCAAGATCGTCCACATGCACACTTGTGTCCTGTACAAAGCTTTTCTTTTCGTCACTAAAGCTTTTTTCAGGTGTCTCAATTCCATTCGTGTATTTCTGGGAACAGACGGCACAACAGTTAAGTCATCAGCAAAACGAAATAAAAATACTGTGTTATAAAATACGTCCGTTGTATATACATTTTCGGCATCCTAAGCGATGTAACCTACTTTCAAACTGGGTTCATTTGTTGAGTCGTGTAAGTCACCTATTTTCGTTTCGACATTTGAAGCTCCGACTGAAACTCAACAAAATAGAAATAAAAAAATCCGCCAAAAGCGACAATGGACAATTGATTGTCGTGTGATTTCAAATAAATGGATGTTTTTTTGATAAATTAAAATGCCCCATTTATCACGCTCATGCACATTCGATTTTTTTAAAATAATCGTTTTCATGCAAACCTCGCCTCACTCAGTTCAGCATTTCGTCATTTTGGCCAGTGTTTAGAGGCGACTTGTAATCGCCCTGACTAATATTACTAGGCGACTTTGGGCTTAGAAGGGCGACATAATCACCCTAGTCGCCCTCACAGCTGGTCCCTGACTTAGTCCATTATAAAGAATAATCTTTAAAACTCTTCTCCAGAACCACTGGTCAAAATCTTTTGATATATAGTGTACAGAATCCTTACATGGGTCAGTATCAATTTGTTCAAATCAAGCCCATCAGTTCATAATTGGGCCCTCTATTGGAGCCCAAATTTTAACGTAATGCAATGTGGGGGAACAGTCTTTTAAAAAAATTCTTTTTCAGATCCACCACTCAGAATCCTTTGATATTGAGTATATAGTATTCTTAGGGAGGTTAGATCTCAGTTTGTTCAAACCAAGTCCCTGGGTTAATATTTGGGTTCCCTATTGGAGCCCAAATTTTAACTTAATCCAATGTGAGGAATGATCTTTAAACTCTTCCTCTCCAGAAACACCAGTCAGAATCTTATAATATATCACATACAGAATCCTTACAGAGGTTGGATTGGTTAATAGTTGGACTCTCTACGGGAGCCTGAATTTTAGCTTGGTGCAATAGGAGGAATAATCTTTAAAAATCTTCTTCAGATCCACCTCTCATCATCTTCTAATATTTAATATACAGCATCCTTCCGGAAGTCAGATCTTAGTTTGTTCAAATCAGTTCTCTGGGTTAATATTTGAGCTACGTGATGGAGCCCAAAAATTTTATCTTGGTTCAATTTGAGCAATAATTTTTAAAAATCTGCTTCTTGAGATAGTCAGAACCTTGAAATATTTGGTATACAGCTTCCTTAGAGGGTTCAGGTTCAGTTTGTTCAAGTAGAGTCCCTGGGTTGATATTGGGGCAAATTTTAGCATGGTGCAAAATTGGTGATATTCTCAAAATCTTCTCCAGATCCACCAGTCAGAATCTTTTGATATTTGGTATACAACATCCTTCAAGTTTGCTCAAGTCAAGTCCCTAGGTTGATATTTGGACTCGCTAGTTTTGCATTACTGAAAATCTGAAAATTATTTCTATGGTGACACTCCAATACTCAAAAAAAAAAAATCATCTGGCATGGATAACAGAGTTATAAATAATTAAATAACATTATTTCTCTCTAATGTTAACTAGCCATAGATACTAATTAAAAATTCCAAAAACAACTTTGGCCAGGTGAGTGCTTCAGACCCCACGGGGCCTCTTGTTTCTTTCTTCAGTGTTTGTATGTTTGTATTTTACTTTTTTCTGGCATCATTTCTTTGTCTATATAATCAGATGTAGGGTGACTGTGAGCATTGACATCTCTCTTGTTAATAATTTTCCAATGATTTACATTGATAATTTCATATATTTTTTTTCTCAGTTTTCATGTTGGTAGTGGTTGCGAGGAATCGGTTGCATATGCTGCTGCTATTCGAGAGGGCCAGAAAAGTGTTTGATCAAGGATTAGAACTAGGTTTTGATATGACCTTACTTGACATTGGTGGAGGATTTCCAGGTCACGAAGGTGCAGTGATAACATTTGAAGAGGTATTTCTCACTTTTAGAAGTTTAGATTTAATTTGTTGGGAGCCCAGACTTTTGTTCTTATTATTCACATTTTTGCTTGATTTGAATCAGACAAAAGATTTCACATCAAACTGAACATTGAATCGAATTGCATTCCCTGTGTTTTTATCTGTAGGTACAGATTATCGGGAATTATCTTATAAATCAGCTTCATTCATATGGATGTGTAGCAGTGACCAGTTGCCCAGCAAAAAACAGCCAAACAAGTTTTTTAATCAGCACTTGTTAATCGAATGACATTAGGCCTAAAAATGTTAAAAATCTATTTCTCATGCCCTCCACATAGTCCTTTTGGCTTCTGCATGCTCTCTTTTTAGCTCACCTGACTGCAAGTCACTGTGAGCTATTGCCATCACTTGTCGTCTGTCATCCGTCGTCTGTCATCCATAAACTTTTGGAAACTTTTCTTCTTCACAACACCATTAAGCCAAATTCAAATATATATTGCACAGACCATCTATGGAGTATACCCCTTTCTATTTTGTTCAAATGAAGCAGCTACCATCTTCGTGCTCTGGTTAGTGCCCCCCAAAGACTAAAAATCTTTAAAAATCTTCTCATGAACCACCAGAGAGAATGCCTTGATATTTGGTATGGAACATGTTGAAGATTAAAGTTTGTTCAAGGGAAGTTGGTAGGTCCAATAGCTCCACCCAAAATTTGTATTTCAAGAACCGGTGGGCTGATTTGAACCAAATTTGGCATGTAGTTTAAGTGGGTCCTAGGTAACTGATTGCTGCCCGAAAAAACTTTTTTTACAGACCTGTGGGAACCCCATAAACGCCCATATTTCCCAAACCACACAGAGAACTGTTACTTGGTACGACACATCCTTAGGACCAGTAGAATGGAATTGTAAAAAAAAATTGCCATCGGTTGTGTCAGGCTCTGTTCTGTAGGGGGGGGGGGGGGGGGGGGGTCGAAAAAATGGTGTGAGGTCAGCATATTTGCAAAAAAAATGAAAAAAAATTTCTCTTCAGATCCCCTGATCCGACTCTTTTGATAATTGAAATACAGCATCCATAGGGAGGTCAGATACAAGTATTTTCAAAGTAAACCCCTCGGTTAATATTTGGGATTAATATGGGATAATTAACTTAGGGGCAATACCGAAAATCAGCTTAAAAATCTTTTTCTTCAGATGCAACAGTCCGATTCTTTTGATATTTGGTATACAACATCTCTAAGAGGTCAGATTCAAATTTGTTCAAATTGAGATCCTAGGTTAATATTTGGGCTTGATATTTGGTATACACCATCCCTGGTGGAGGGGGGAGGGGGGGGGAGTCAGATTCAAGTTTGTTCAATTCAGATCCCTGGGTTGATATTTGGGCTGTTTATTGGAACCCAAAGTTGAACTTAGTGCAAAATGAGAAAATTTCAAGGGGTCAGATTTAAATTTGTTCAAATTGAGACGCTAGGTTAATATTTGGGCTTGAGAGCCCAAATATTAACTTAGTGCAATAGGGGGAATAATCTTTAAAAATCATCTTCTTCAGATCCACCTGTCAGAATCTTTTCATATTTGGTATACAACATCTCGAAGAGGGGTGGGGGGGGGGGGGGGGGGGGGGGGGTGTCATGTCAGATTCTGGTTGGTTCAAATCGAGTCCCTGGGTCAATATTTGTGCTGTCCGAATTTTAACTTAGTGCAATATGGGGAATAATCTTTAACTTTTCTTCAGATCCACCAGTCAGATTCTTTGATATTTGTAACCAACATCTCTATGGGGGTTAGATTAATGTTTGTTCAAATCCACTCCCTGGGTTAATATTTAGGCTCATAGTACCATATGATGGAATTTCTTTTAAAATCTTTTTCATATCCATCAGTCAAAATATTATCATATTTGGGTGTACAACATCTCGGGGGAGGTGGTGGGGGGCAGATTCAATTTTGTTCAACTTTGGCCCTTGGTTTAATGTTTGGGCTCTTTATTGGGGCCCATAGTTTAACTCAGTATAATGTGAGAAAATTTCTTGAAAAATCTTTTTCGGATCCACCAGTTAGAATCTTTTCATATTTGGTGTGTGACATCTCTAGGCATGTCAGGTTTCAAATTTGTTCAAATCAAGTCCCTGGGTTACTATTTGGGCTCCGAATGCCAGCCACTTACTGATACACTCATCTCTTTTGACAATTTGAGCCAGGTGAGCATTTTAGGCTCACTTGAGCCTCTGATTTTAACTGATGCAAACTTAAAAAACTTAAAAAAAAAAAAAATGAAATGGTTTAGTCTGATATAATTTATACCCAATTGCAAGTTGATAAAAGTGATAAATTGATTCCTTGAGTGCAACAAGGCTTTGCTGCACTCAAGGGACGAAATGCACCACCATGCAGGCCATTCTATAGATTATGAGGCCCTAAAGCATAAAACAAACCAAGAACATGAACTTCTGTGGCAAAGAAATAATTACAAAAATAAAATATAAAAAAATGCGCGCTTACATGCAATTTTACAAAAAATGCCCTGAGAAACAGAAGATTTACATTGTGGGGCCTTACTGAAATACAAGAAATTCTACTTCAGAAGAGCTTTTGTTATTTGTTGGCCTACCTTTATTTCGCTGACACATTACAAAGCATCATAACCAAAATTCATTTGTTTCTAGAACTGACCAAACAAAGAACAAAAGAAAACAAACAAAAACGAGAGTTGTTTTAACACATTGAAACTAAACTATTGAAGATTGTTTCAGAGTTGTGAAATGTTATCTGTAAATGTAGCCTCCCCCCCCCCCCCCTGCTCTTGGTTAAAAAAGGACAAAATTTGTCATGTTTGACCCTTTGCCAAAGAAATCAACTGCACCAACTCGCGTAATTCACAAATTGAGCAGTTAAAAAAACCCTGAGATTTCAACAAAAACCATATCATGTGAATCTTATTGTAATATTTCATAGAAAAATTTTGTTACCCTCAGTTTTTGTAACTTTTGCTCACAAATAAATGACCTACAGAAATAATTAGCAGGGATTCTCTTGGGTGTCTGCAGGTGCTGGATATGGGACCCTTTCCCAATGGTGTTTTTGCATGATTTTATCCAAATTCAAACCCCAAATTTTCCAACTTCAGTCCTCATTCAAATAAAACAATTAATTCTTCTTTAACTGGTTAAGTGCTATAAGACCATATTTGGGCTTTATTCTGAAGTGCTTCATTCTACAGGTTAAAGGCTTCATATTCTCTGGAGTGCTTCATATTACCTTTGAAGTGATATTAATTTATCTGGTAGGATTTGCCTTGTGATAATTTATACCAACAGGCACTCTCCCATAATTTATAACAAGGCAAAGATTCACAGAAATTTAAAGAACCCAAATAAATTCATTTACAATTACTGATGATTCTTATTTACATTTACAGAGTCTGCAATACAAAATACTACATAGAATTCTCTACACTAACTGTAAACTTTATCAATGGAATTTATCTGAAACAGAGTTACAGTAGAACCTGTCTTGAGAGACCGCCCTTTGGGCCACACAAAAGTGGTCTCTCAAGACAGGTGGTCTCTCATAACAGGTTTCAGGTTTTCTCAAGTCTGTGAATGACCAACTACAAAATTCAGAAATGGAGAAGAATGGATTTTTGCAAATTACTTTGTAGTTGTTTCTTTTTATGAAGTTTTTGTAACAAATTGAAATGGACTGTTATAAAAATTATAAAAATAAATTAGTGTTGAAAATCTTCATTGAAGATTTTCAACACTAATTTATTTTTATAATTTTTATAACAGTCCATTTCAATTTGTTACAAAAAAGATTTTCAAAATAAATTTATTTTTATTCCTGTCACATTCCAGGTATGTATGCAATTGTTTATTCAGCAATAATCCTAATCTTTTTACAGGGGTCTTATAAAAACATCTCAATCTTTAATGAGTTAGCAATTGAAACCCAATTAAGAGGTTTTAATACTTTTAATTATGTTAGTATAACCACAATCGATTTTCCAGTTCCAGAAAAGGTAAGAAGTTTTTGTCATGGTTTCAGTCTTCAAAGGGGTGGTCTCTCAAGACAGGTCCATTATGGCATAAAAATACAAGTTGGTAGCAGGTCATAGTGATCTCTCAAGACAGGTGGTCTTCTCAAGACAGGTGGTCTCTCAAGACAGGTGGTCTCTCAAGTCAGTGGTCTCTCAAGACAGGTTTTACTGTATGTACCTTCTGTAATAATGCTAAAGAGGCAATCTTGCACCTTTTCTTTCACTTCTCCTTCAAGATAACAGTATTAACTTGATGGAAAAGTTAAAAGAGGGGTGTGGAATCTCACTACAGCTCGAAAAAGAGTATGTCATTTTGGGTTACAATAAAAACAAAAAAATGGAACCATTAACAGACGTGCACTCTTATCTATAAAACTTCATATATTTCTGCAAAGTGAGAAAGTTCCCCCCCCCCCCCCCACACCCACTTTCACAAGCTTCATAGAACTACTGAAAGAGTAGTACCCCCAAAAAATAGAATTGATGTCCATTGGGGTATACTCACCTAAAAGGGCATTGGAGCTGAAGGCGAGGTGAACCAGATTGACGTTGACATTCTATTTTTTTTTTTTTCTCTAATGAAGAAGTGGTTCGAAAGGTCACTGACATCAAAGATGAGACCTTAAAGCCATGAGGCACGACAAAAAATCTTCTCCAGATCCAGCAGGCAGAATCTTTTGATATTTGGTACACAACATTGTGGGGTGGATCTGATTCAAGTTTGTTCAAATCGGCCCCCTTGATTCATATTTGGGCTCACTATAGAAACTCGAATTTGAACTTAGTGCATTTCAGGCAAATTTCTTAAAAAATCTTCTTCTCCAGATCCAGCATATTTGGGCACCCTATGAGAGCCCGAATGATAACTTAGTTCAAAATGAGGAATTTTCTTTAAAAATCATCTTCAGATCCAGCAGTTGGAATGTTTTGATATTTGGTATGTAGAATCCTTAGGGGGTGAGATTCAAGTTTGTTCAAGCCAAGTCCCTGGGTTCATATTTGGGCTCACTGTAGTAGCCCAAATTATAACTTAGTTCAAAATGAGGAATTTTCTTTAAAAATCTTTTTCTTCAGATCCAGTAGTCGGAATGTTTTGATATTTGGTATGCAGCATCCTTAGTGGGGTGAGATTCACGTTTGTTCAAGCCATGTCCCTAGGTCCACTATTTGGGCCCACTGTGGGAGCCCGAATGATAACTTAGTTCAAAATGAGGAATTTTCTTTAAAAATCTTCTTCTTCAGATCTAGCAGTCGGAATGTTTTAATATTTGGTATGCAGCATCCTTGGGGTGGGGGTGGGGGGAGATTCAAGTTTGTTCAAGCCATGTCCCTAGGTCCATATTTGGGCTCACTGTGGGAGCTTGAATTGTAACTTAGTTCGAAATGAGGAATTTTCTTAAAAAATTTTCTTCTTCAGATCCAGCAGTCAGAATGTTTTGATATGTGGTGTGTAGCATCCTTAGGGGGGTGAGATTCAAGTTTGTTAAAGCCAAGTCCCTGGGTCCATATTTGGCTCCCTGTGGGAGCTCAAATTATAACTTAGTCAATATGAGGAATTTTTCTTTAAAAATCTTCTTCAGATTTAGCAGTCGAAATGTTTTGATATTTGGCATGCAGCATCCTTAGGGAGTGAGATTCAAGTTTGTTCAAGCCAAGTCCCTGGGTTCATATTTGGGCTCACTGTGGGAGCCCGAATGATAACTTAGTTCAAAATGAGGAATTTTCTTTAAAAATCTTCTTCAGATCCAGTAGTCGGAATGTTTGGTATGCAGCATCCTTTGAGGGGTAAGATTCAAGTTTGTTCAAGCCATGTCCCTAGTTTCATAAAATTTGTCTCTCATGACTTCATTCCTTTGTAGTGTTGATGAACCATGTCTAACTGGATGTGACTCCAAATACTTCTTTGAACCACTTTGCCCAGTGAGCGATTAAGGCTCCTTGGGGCTCTTGTTTTAAAGAAAATTTGCAGGTTATATCCCAAGAACCTTGTCAGTTTTTTCTAGACAAGTCTTGGCTGCCTAAATAAGCAGCCATGACATGCCTAGACACAACTGCGAAGCCACAGAATGTAGACTGTTGACTCATTGTGAAATGCATAAATATCTTCATTCATAAGAATAAGAACAATTTATTAGAGATCTCAGAGATGGATCATTATAAGCTCAACTTGACAAAGTCAAGCTGAGCTATTGCCATCACTTCTCGTCCGTCGGCATATGTATGTACATACGTACGTTAGTATGTACATCCGCAATTTCCTTTGGCACACCTCACAGGTCGCATTTATGATCAGATCACTTTGAAACTTGGTATGCTTGTTTGGGGTAACCTTGAGATGGGAGCTATCGATTTTCTTCAATTTCCCTCAAAAAATGTTGCCGTGGCCAACATTCTTAGAACTTAGTTTAGTCAGACCACAATATTTTCCTTTAGCACACCCTACAGGGCACATTTATGACTGGATTGCTATGAAACCTGGTATGCTTGTTTTAGGTGACCTCTAGATGGGAGCTATCGATTTTCTTCAATTTCCGTCAAAAAATGTTGCCACGGCCAACGTTCTTAGATCTTAGTTTAGGTCAGACCACAATAATGCCCTTTGGCACACCCTACAGGGCACATTTATGATTGGATTGCTTTGAAATCTGGTATGCTTATTTGGGGTGACCTCCAGATGGGTGCTATCAGATTTTTTTCCATTTCCGTCAAAAAATGTTGCCACGGCCAATGTTCTTAGAACTTAGTTTAGTCAGAAGACCTCAATATTTCCCTTTGGCACACCCTACAGGGCACATTTATGATCGGATTGCTTTGAAACCTGGCATGCTTGTTAGCTCATCTTGACAAAGTCAAGCTGAGCTAATCTAATCGCTTCCCGTCCGTCGTCCGGCGTCCGTCAACACCATGTTTTGGTCTTCTCCTCCAAAGCCACTGGGCCAATTCAAGTGAAAGTTTGTGTGAGTGATGGTCCCAAAGGGGCATTTCATTTTTGTTCAAATCAGTATGCCTGGCCCCATAGGGAGGGAGTTGGGGAAAATGCTCCAAAAATATTTTTAAAATCTTCTCAAGAACCAGTGTGTGCAATGACTTGATATTTGCTATGGAGCTTCCATATGAGGTGTAGAATCAAGTTTGTTCAAACGAAGTTCGTAAAGTAATATTTGGCTTTGTAATAGGAGGGGTAAGATTTTTGGCCCCGCCCAAAATTTCTATTTTCTGAACCGATGGTCCGGTATGAACCAAATTTGGTTTGTGGTAGTATTGGGTCATAAGTACTTGACCCATGCAAAAAAAAAAATTCCCGCATCCCCATGGGAACCCTGGGAGCTAAAAATAGAAATATTTTCAAACGCCCATATTTCCCAAACCCCACGGAACAGAGAGCTTTTATTTGGTATGAAGTATCCTTATGACCAGTAGAATTGAATGGTAAAAAAAAATTGCCATCGGTTATGTTAGGGTGTTCTGTAATGGGCATCGAAAAAATGCTGAGTCAGCATATTTGCAAAAATTAAAAAAAATCTTTTCTCCAGAACCAATCATCAGAATCTTTTGATATTTGGTATACAGCATTCATAGGGGGGGTCAGATAAAAGTTTGTTCAAATAAAGCTCATTGGTTCATATTTGGGCTCTCTACAGGAGCCCGAAGTTTTAACACAGGGTAATATGGGGAATATTCTTTAAAAATCTTCTTCTTCAGAACCACCAGTCAGAATCTTTTAATATTTGGTATACATCATTGTTATGAGGGTCAGATTCTAGATTGTTCAAACCAAGTCCCTAGGTTAATATTTGGGCTTCCTACGGAAGCCCAAATTTTATCTTTGTTCAATATGGAGGGTAATTTAAAAAAATCTTCTTCTTCAGATCCATCAGTCAGAATGCTTTGATATTTGGTATGCAACATCTCTATGGGGGTCAGATTCAAGTTTGTTCAAATCAAATCCCTAGGTATATATTTGAGCTCACTATGGTAGCCCAAATTTTTACTTCGTGCAATATGAGAAAATTTCTTTAAAAATCTTCTTCTTCAGATCCACCAGTCGGAATGCTTTTATATTTGGTATACAACATCTCTAGGGGGGTCAGATTCCAGGTTGTTCAATTCGAGTGCCTAGGGTAATATTTGGGCTCCATATGGGAACATGAAATTTAACTTAGTACAATATGAGGGAATTTCTTCAAAAATATTCTTCTTCAGATTCACTTGTCAGAATGCTTTCACATTTGGTATTCAACATCTCTAGGGGGGTCAGATTCAAGTTTGTTCAAATCGGATCCATAGGTCAATATTTGCGCTCGCTATGGTAGCCCAAATTTGAACTTAGTGCAATTCGAAGAAATTTCTTTACAATTTCTCTTCTTCAGATCCAACGGTCAGAATGCTTTCATATTCGGTACACAACATCTCTAGGGAAGTCAGATTTAACTGTGTTCAAATCAAGAGCCTGGGTTAATATTTGGGCTCTCTATGGGAGCCGGAATTGGCCATTTTGCTGAAGAATTAAAAATTTTGTATTCAGTACCCTCTAGAGGTACTAAGATTAATCCACATAGGTTGTATCAAGGGGCTTCATAGGGGAGCTCTGCATTTTACTTATGATCAACTGAAGAAAAGGCATGATGCCCAGATTATTTTTGTCACTCCTGAGGGACTCAAGGATTGACAGTGTAGCCTATGGAGATGGCTTGCTTAATGTAGACTCATTCTTGGACTCTGTTTAAATTGTGTTCTGTACAAGATGAGCGCTTCAGGCCCCGTGGGGCCTCTTGTTTGGGATGACCTCTAGATGGGAGCTATCGATTTTCTTCAATTTCCGTAAAAAAATGTGGCCACGGCCAACGTTCTTAGATCTTAGTTTTGGTCAGACCACAATAATTCCCTTTGGCACACCCTACAGGACACATTTATGATTGGATTGCTTTGAAACCTGGTATGCTTATTTGGGGTGACCTCCATATGGGTGCTATCAGATTTTTTTCCATTTCCGTCAAAAAATGTTGCCACGGCCAACGTTCTTAGAACTTAGTTTAGTCAGAAGACCTCAATATTTCCTTTTGGCACACCCTACAGGGCACATTTATGATCGGATTGCTTTGAAACCTGGCATGCTTGTTTGGGATGACCTCTAGATGGAAACTATCGATTTTCTTCCATTTCCATCAAAAAATGTTGCTGCGGCCAATGTTCTTAGAACTTAGTTTAGTCAGACCTCAATATTTCCCTTTGACACACCCTACAGGGCATATTTATGATCGGATTGCTCTGAAACCTGGCATGCTTGTTTGGGGTTAAGAAATGGGAGCTATCAATTTTTTTCAATTTCCGTCAAAAAGTTTTGCCTTTGGCAATGACCTTCAATGAACTTAGTAAAAACTCAGTGCAGTTACGCATCAATATTTCCCTTTGACACACCCTGCACATTTATAATTGGATTGCTTGCAAACTTGGTGAGCTTGTCGGGAGCTGAGCTGTCGATTTTCATACATTTCTGTCAAAAAATGTTGCTGCTGACCTTTGAACTTAGACCTCAATATTTCCCTTTAACACGGCCTTCAGGGCACATTTATGATCAGATCACTTTGAAACTTGGTTTGTGTGTTCCGTGTGACCTCTAGATGTGAGCTATTGCTTTTTTTCATTTCTATAAAAATTTATTGTCGTTCTCACCAACCTTTGAACTTTTTTCATTTTCATAAAAATTTATTGCTGTTATCACCAACCTTTGAACTTATCCCTTTTGCACTCTCTGCAGGGTATATTTATGAATTTCCATAAAAAACCCATTGCCACAAGCAATGACCTTCTACTTAGTGCATTAACATCTTCTTTTGGCATGCCTCAGAGGACACAATCAAAAACTGTTGCTGTTAGCAATAATCTTTGAATTTATTGTATTTGTGCATCAACATTCTTTGACATGGCCTACATGCCACATTTATCATAGGATTGTTTTGAACTTGGTGTGCTCATTAGGCAAGACCTTTAGATAAGAGCTATTGATTAGCATTCATTTCTGTGAAAAAAATTTGCCATTTGCAATAACCTCTGAACATACTGCATTTGTGTATCAACATTCTTCCTTTATCCTGTCTTACCATTTACATTTAAAAATGCATGGATTACTCGAACGTTGTGCACACACAATGCTGTTATGTTGAAATTTCATCAAATAACATTGGTACCAATGATCTTCAATTTTGCCATTTCATTTATAACTTACCAAGTTCAAGTTTGTCAAGTTGAACTACAGTGTCATTGACACTTTCATTTCACTTGACTGTTTATTATTAGCTCACCTGACTGAAAGTCAGGGTGAGCTTTTCTTATCACTCTTCGTCCGTCGTCGTGCATGAAGGTGGTGTTTGAGCCTCTTTCTCCTAAACCACTGGCCACATTTTAATTAAATTTCATGTAAGTAGTGGTTATATAGGGGCATTTTGATTTTTATCCAAAATAGGTTTCGGCTCATATTGAGCAGAGGTGTGGGGAAAAAATGGCCAAATTTTTTGAAAATCTTTTTCTAATGAACCACCAGTAGCAGAGACTTGATATGTGGTATACAGAGTCCTTTTGAGGTTTAGAATGAAGTTTGTTCAAGAGAAGTTTGTCAGGCATTATTTGCCTTTGTTATGGGAGGGGCAAAAATTTTGGCCACGCCTAAAATTTCTATTTTCTGAACTGTGAGGTCGATTTGAACGAAATTTGATATTAGATGATAATGGGTCATAAGTAGTTGATTGATGCCAAAAAAATTTTTCTCATTGCCCCGTGGGAACCTCGGGAGCTAAAAATAGGAAAAACCTTAAAACTGCCATATCTCCAAAACTACACAGCACAGAGAATTCTTATTTTGTATAAAGCTTACTTTTATCCAGTAGAATAGAATGGTTAAAAAAAAAATCCCTATCGGTTTGATCACAAGGAACTTTTTTCAGGACTTTGAAAAAGTGCTGAGTCAGCACATTTTAACACTGTAGGCAATGGGAAAAACATTAAAAAATCTTCTCCAGATCCAGCAGGCAGAATCTTTTGATATTTGGTATGCAACATTGTGGGGTGGATCTGATTCAAGTTTGTTCAAATCGGCTCCCTGGATTCATATTTGGGCTCACTATAGAAGCCCGAATTCGAACTTGGTGCATTTCAGGCAAATTTCTTCAAAAATCATCTTCTCCAGATCCAGCAGGCAGAATCTTTTGATATTTGGCATGCAACATTGTGGGGTGGATCTGATTCAAGTTTGTTCAAATCGGCCCCCTGGGTTTATATTTGGGCTCAGTATAGAAGCTCGAATTCGAACTTAGAGCATTTCAGGCAAATTTCTTCAAAAATCTTCTTCTCCAGATCTAGCAGGCAGAATATTTTGATATTTGGTATGCAACATTGTGGGGTGGATCTGATTCAAGTTTGTTCAAATCGGCTCCCTGGGTTTATATTTGGGCTCAGTATAGAAGCTCGAATTCGAACTTAGTGCATTTCAGGCAAATTTCTTCAAAAATCTTCTCCAGATCCAGCAGGCAGAATCTTTTGATTTTTGGTATGCAACATTGTGGGGTGGATCTGATTCAAGTTTGTTCAAATCGGCTCCCTGGATTCATATTTGGGCTCACTATAGAAGCCCGAATTCGAACTTGGTGCATTTCAGGCAAATTGCTTCAAAAATCTTCCTCTCCAGATCCAGCTGGCAGAATCTTTTGATATTTGGTATGCAACATTGTGGGGTGGATCTGATTCAAGTTTGTTCAAATCGGCCCCCTGTGTTTATATTTGGGCTCACTATAGAAGCTCGAATTCGAACTTAGTGCATTTCAGGCAAATTTCTTAAAAAATCTTCTTCTCCAGATCCAGCAGGCAGAATCTTTTGATATTTGGTATGCAACATTGTGGGGTGGATCTGATTCAAGTTTGTTCAAATCGGCCCCCCTGGATTCATATTTGGGCTCACTATAGAAGCTCGAATTCAAACTTAGTGCATTTCAGGCAAATTTCTTCGAAAATCTTCTTCTCAAGATCCAGCAGGCAGAATTTTTTGATATTGGGTATGCACCATGTTTAGAGGGGGGGGGGGGGGGGGGGGGGGGGGGGGGGGGATTCAAGTTTGTTCAAGCCAAGTCCCTGGGTTCATATTTTTGGGCGCACTGTGGTAGCCTGAATTATGACTTAGTTCAAAATGAGGAATTTTCTTTAAAAATCTTCAGATCCAGCAGTTGGAATGTTTTGATATTTGATATGCAGCATCCTTAGAGGGGTGAGATTCAAGTTTGTTCAAGCCATGTCCCTAGGTCCAAATTTGGACTCACTCTGGGAGCTTGAATTGTAACTTAGTTCAAAATGAGGAATTTTCTTTAAAAATCTTCTTCTTCAGATCCAGCAGTCGGAATGTTTTGATATTTGGTGTGCAGCATCCTTAGGGGGGTGAGATTCAAGTTTGTTAAAGCCAAGTCCCTGGGTTCATATATGGGCTCCTTAGTTCAATATGAGGAATATTCTTTAAAAATCTTCTTTTTTTTTAGATCCACTGGTCAGAATCTTTGGATATTTGGTATAAGCTTTTCTTAGGAGGAGCAGATGCAACTTGTTGAAATCAATTCTCTGGGTTGATATTTAGGCTACCATGTCAGGTGAGCGCCCTCAGGCCCCTTGGGGCCTCTTGTTTATTTACTTATTTACTGGTGTTAAAGGTCAGATACTTATGCACAATGACTAATCGTGACTGCAACATTTTTACAGGTGGAGGAAGCCGGAGTACCCAGAGAGAAACACCAATGGCAAGCAACTGTCAGCTCAATATTCCAACTCTGTTTAAGCTTCACTCAAGTAGGGTTACAGCGCTCAAGTAGGGTTACAGCGGTTGAAGACCTTTGCACCATTGACGTGCGGTATGCCTCCGTACACGGCATCATCGTGCACCCATGTAGGCAACAGGAATAAAGTGTTTTGCCCAAGGACACAACGTGGATCATCCGGATCGAACTCCGGACCTCCAGCATAGCAGTCCAACAATCTGCCACTGAGCCACCACTCTCGACTGTTTTTATAAAACTTACTATACATTTTGTAGCTCTGTATTAATTTTGTAACATTTCTTATTCTTTGCCTTTCTAATCCCAAACAAATTCCCAATTGGAGCTGCCTTGACATAAATATTTTTATACTGTACCAATGACCCAGACTTAGCTGGTGCTAACTCCTAAATATCTAGGGCCAAACACAAATTTTACCCCCCAATCCCCAAAATTTGCATCAAAAAATTACATGTCCTATATGGTCCTCCATACTTTTACTCCACTGCGCATGCCAGTGTCAAGGAGGTCTCGAAATTGGTGCCAAAAGTCATTCTTTGTTTGGCCCTCAGTTCAGTATCGCCTCACTGATATTTGTGCTTGTAAATCTCAGTTTAAATGATGCCAGACACATAATTATGATTATGGTAGATACAAGGAGGAAATAGAAAGAGGAGAGGAAAAACAGTGGAAAGAAATGTTCAGGGCTGTATTTTATATTTGTTTTACAAAATTATTTCGAGGCATGACCCTGTTGTTGTCATTCTTGCTATGAATGTTCCATTGTTTGATCAGTGTTTCCTCTCTCCCTTTCCTTTATTCCCCCCTAGCTATTCTCCCATGCTTTTGGCTTATTTTTTTGTAATGTTTATTACTAAAATTTCTTAGGAGTTTTGGCTTGGAAACAATTATTTTCTGTTTTTTCCCCATGTTTACATCCTCACCCTTGGGTGTTTAGGCTTTTTGGTCTGCATCTACCATCTGATGTTCTACAGTTTCTTCTTGGGAAGTCTCTGTCTTGCATCAGATAGTGTTTAAATTGGATATTGATTTTGGGTCATGTTTACCAGTGCCTGGAGTCATGTTTCTGGTTTGTTTACACTTTTTGTTTAGGTTGACAACAGTTACTTCTGTTAGTGATTACTTGTCTTCTGCTTAGTTTAGTTCGTAGCAAGATACATTAATATTGTCCGTAAGTGTTACATTAATTTTTCAAAATGATTTAAAATTTTTGTCCACACTTAGGCTTTTTTGGGATCCATTTGGGCTCAGGGTTCCCATTGGGAACCTGGGCTCTTCTGAAAAAAATTTTTCAAAAAATGTTTTCTTTTTGAATGATTTTTTCGTAATGTTATAATGGATTATTTTATTATGTATCTTCCCCGTGGGAACCCCGGGAAGTAAGCAGCACTTGTTTACTGTGGTAAACCAGTTCCGCTTTACTAGTAAAATAGGACCCAGTCACCAATGCTTGGGGTGAAAGTCCTCGAAAATGGGCAACATGTGGATCAACGATTGACTAAACTTGACTTCATCTCCAAGTTGTGTCACGATTAGCCATGGTGCATAAATATGTGACATTAACCACCAACAAACAAACAAATATTATGTATCTTTGTTTTCAAGGTTTAGTGCGAGTACTATGACTGTTTACTTTTTCACTATGAAAGAATATGGTTAAGATTGTAATGGGAGGAAATCTTTCTCTGATTCTCATGATTTCTGTATTAATTGTAGTCAATGTACTCACACTAACCCTTGTTCAGTGTGTATCAATTGGGATGACAAACGTTGGAGACGTGTGTAACGTATGTTGTTATCGGGGAGAGGACCATGCCGGTCCTCTCTCCACAGGGTCACTCTAGTTTTTCACTCTCTTTTTCAGAGGATGATGTTTCCGTGATGTCGTCCAAGAGTGTGCTTCTGTCGTCACAATCAAATGAAGAGCTAGCGGCAAAGTGCTCATGCAGATACGACAATGCCTAAGAGGCCCCAAGTAGGGTCGACGGCGTTGACGTCCGCTAGCTCACCCGGTGTCGCAACCATTCACTGAATGGCTCCACACCCGGGTTCGTCCGTTGCAGTCCAGGAAGGAGATTCGGGTGTTGCGAGCACTATAAACATACCATGTGCACACCCAGTGACGACTGAACAGAGGATAGTACGGAGGAAGCCTGTTAGTCCGGTTCCTAGCTCGTCCAGGTCCATCCGGACCGTGCGCGAGAGAGGCCCCCTCTCTCTTACATCAACATCTGCACCGCGATGTTGTTACATCTGCGCCGCGATGTTGTTGTATGTTCGTTTGTTAGTTGGAGCATACGTCCACTCCTGCTCAGGATGCTCCGTTGCATAGACAGTCCGACGCGGCTGTTCTAGTGGCTTCCTCAACCTCACGTCAGCAAACACGACCGCACCTTGGCTATATGACCACAGATTTCCAGGGGATGTTCGCATATTATATAAATGCAGGAAGGAACGTCCCGGGAGCTCCTGATTCGCCGACCAGGGATTCCACGTTGACCAGGTCACTCCATCTGCTCGCCAAGGACACGACGCCTTTCCAGTTGGGACGTTCGCATATTATATAAATGCAGGAATGAACGTCCCTGGAGTTTCCAGCGGCTATTTATGGAAAACCGCGGCTCCACAGGCCTCATTGACGATCAAGAACAGAGTAATGTTTCTGTGATGTCTTCGAAAAGTGTGCTTCCGTCATCATAATCAAATGAAGAGCTAGCGGCAAAAGTGCTCATGCAGATACGTCATTTGCCTAAGAGGTCCCAAGTAGGATCAACGGATTTGGCGTCCGCTAGCTCACCCGGTGTAGCAACCATTCAATGAATGGCTCGGCACCCGGGTTCATCCGTTACGGTCCAGGAGGAGATTTGGGTGATGCGAGCACTATAAAATACAACGTGCAGTGACGACGGATACAAGAATGGTACGGAGGATGCCTATTTGTCCAGTTCCTAGCTCGTCCAGCTCCGCACGGGCTGCGAGCGAGAGAGGTCCCTCTCTCGTACAACAACATCTGGGTACAGATGTTCTGGTACAGAACGTTCCTCAGTCGAGGCATACGTCCTCCACTCAGGACGCTCCGTGATTTAGACAGTCCGGAGAGACTGCTTTATTGGCTTCCTCGTCCTCACGGCAGCACACACGACTGCACCTTGGCTACGTGACCAGTGATATCCAGCCAACCTCGCCGACCAGGAATTCATGGCAACCAGGTCATGCCATCCGGTAGCCAAGGAGACGAGGCCTTCATACTCCGGACATTCGCATAAAGAAGTATGCAGGAGTCAGCATCTTCGGAGCTTCCAGCGGCTAAATGTTGTAAGACTGCAGCTCCACAGGCCTCTGTTACGGATGTGCTATTGCAGATAGCACAAATTATCGCAGCATCCCGGCAACCGACAAAAACTCTGTCGGATCAGGAATTATCCGAAGAAGCTGGGACGGTACGTTCCACTGCAGGTGCAGACACGAACGACCAAGAATTACAAGTGGTCCGACTGGATGGCAAAAGGAATACAGAGTAGTTGAAATTTTCCCTTTTGGAACAACATAAATTGCTGTAGAGTTCATCCGGCTTTATCTTTCTGACGTTGTTCCTCTGGACCAAAATGCTGCGTTGCCAAATAAGAGACTGATAGCGCCACTGGACACAGATTTCTTTAATCGGTTTAGGGACATTGTCCCTGTGTTTCTGTCACAGTCCAGAAATGTCTCATGGACATTTGAACTATTGTATGATGCTATATATAAACTTGCGACCAATCGGGGAAAGTCCGGTTTCTTATCGGCAAGTGCTCTATATCTGCCTTTCATCAATTCAAGGAATAATTCGAAATGGCAGGACAGGGCATTCCGAGAGTTCCTCTGTGTCTAGACGACCAGCCCAAAGACCTAGAATTGTCTATACCATCATCTTTGTCAATTCCAACCATGATGTTGGAAACGACAATATTGTCTAAAACAGCTAGCTTAGACGCATTATTGTATGCAGTTCACCTTACCAGAGCGTTATCATTACGTATCAAAGGAAAGAATTCCAGGATGTACGATCCTCCTTACGAGTTCTTTCCAGGGCCATAGCATTCTCCACGTATAACTCCACCCTATCAGTAGCAATCTGGAGTTGGTTACACGTGATGCGGCCCTGGCTACATCCACGCACGTGGATAGTAAGGTGAATAACTCTCTCAGATATGCTCCGGTCTCCGGAGAGTTTCTCTTCGACGGCAAGCTTTCCGCAATCTATAATCAGATAACTAAGAAAGCTTTAGACTCTCTACTATTCAAATCTCCTTCTATAAGTTGGAGTCAGCGGAGAAGAGTAGGACATGCACTTCTGGGGCAAATACATCCAAGGGAAGTTTCTATAGACGTTCCTATGCGTCCTCTAGGTCTTACTCTAGAGTCCGTCAAGGTAGCGACTCAGGTAGGGGCCGAAACAACCGGTCAGATGCCCCTAGGTCGACAGGGCGAGGTGCGGGCCATGGAGGACGTGGTTTCTCCTTTCGCAAGCCTCGCAGATCCAAGAGGTGATAGTTTAAACCTCTGTCGCGTTCCAGTGGGCAGAAGACTGTCGAGTTTCTCAAACAATTGGGAATTAATTACGGAAGACCCTTGGGTTCGAGGGGTTATATCGGAAGGACTGAAACTGTCCTTCAAAGGAAAACCTCCGTTTGAAGTCCACGATGGACTCAGCTTCCGTCAGATCGGCAGAAAAGAGCCTCGCTTCTATCAGAAGTCCAATCTCTTTTAGTGAAGAACGTGATTGAGGTCGTAGAAAACCAGGAATCTCCAGGTTTCTACAGCCATCTTTTTCTGGTTCTGAAACCAGACGGCTCGTTCCGTCCAGTCATAGATCTGAGCTGGATAAACAAGCTGATCGTGGCTCCAAAATTGTATGGAGACCATACGATCGGTCAGAGCGAGCATTCGAGTGAACGACTATGCTGCGAGCATAGATCTCAAGGATGCGTACTTTCACTTCATGGTACATCCGGCGTTCAGAAAGTATCTTCGCTTCACCGTCCTAGGAGTCATATATCAGTTCCGAGCGATATGCTTCAGTCTGAATCTAGCGCCCTGGGCTTTCACTCGAATAATGAACTCTGTATTGACTCACTTCCGAGCACCTTTGCTTGTGGTAACGTCGGCTTACCTGGACGATATTCTTCAGAGGTACGGCAATGAGTTAACGCTTCAGAACGATGTGCAGAATTTGCTTCTTTTGCTCCGACGTCTCGGTTTCATAGTAAACGAAGGGAAGTCTGAACTGGTGCCATCCAAGTTGGTTACCCACCTGGGGATGAGCTTCGAGACGCACAACAATCTCGTTCGTCTGCCGTTAACCAGAGCGAAGTTAGTCAGTTGTTACACTCGCTATTGTCTTCTCTCAGACAGGGTTACAGCGAGAGAATTCATGTGACTGATAAGTCTGTGCGGAGATGCCACGGATCTCATTTCAGTGGGGTGGCTACGCACTTGTCCTCTCCAAATCTTTCTGACTCAGAATAGGAGAGTGAAGATTCATTCGCTCGATACAGACATCCTCTTGTCAAATCAAGTGAAACAAGAGATTCAGACTTCGGCAGACATTCAGTGATTAACTCAGGGAGTTCCACTGCAATTGCCGGATCCTAGTTTTACAGTTATGACGGATGCCAGTCAATAGGTTGGGGCGCAACATTGAGCCCAACGGATTTGAAGTGCCAGGGTCTTTGGGATCCGCAGTTCCTAATCAAGCACATAAACATCAAAGAAATGATGTCAATTTGACTTACGTTACGTCATTGGCTGGACGTTTTTCAGAATGCACACGTGCAAATTCTATCCGACAATATGACGATGGTAGCGTATATTTGGAATCAGGGAGGCACTCATTCCATTCCGATGTTCAAGCTAACGGAAAGAATCCTTCTGTTTGTACTAGAACATCAGGTTCTCCTATCGATCTGTCATATTCCGGGTCGTCTGAATGTGTTAGCAGACTCCCTTTCATGGAGGGGTCGCTTGTTGCCGTCAGAATGGACTCTCAACAAACGAGTATTCCATCAGATTTTCTACCAATGGGAGCAGCCAAGGATAGACTTATTTGCGACGCATCTCAACAATCAGTTGCAGACGTATGAGTCACCATGCCTGGATCCTCGAGCGTTTGCAGTAGATGCTTTAACGATCTTGTGAGACGGAATGAGAGGAAATGTGTATCCTCCAGCGCCATTGATTCAGCAGACATTGCTCAAGATAAATCAATCTCAATGCAATTCTGTGGTAGCATCTCGGTCCCCACAGAGACCGTGGATTAATCTGTCTGTTGTGGGACATGCCGTGGAAGTTTCCTCCACATTTCGGTCCATTCTATTGCTAGATGGATTCAATTAACTATCCGTACTGCTGATCATAAATTATCTTCAACTCAGCAGTCTGTGCTTAGATTTCAGCTTATGAAGTGAGGGCTCTATCTACTTCATGGGTTTATGCTAATAGTGTTGCTATAACAGACCTAATGAAGGCTGCATATTGATCTCAGCCTTCCACTTTCACGATTTTTTTTATCTCAAGAAATATTGAGTCCATTTCTGAAGATCTGCATTGTTTAGGTCTGTTATCTGTTGCTCCGTATGTCATCCACTAATCAGTTGCAACTATGGTTGTGCAGGCTTTCTGTATTGGCAGTGACCCTGTCCTGCTGCCCTCTTCGCTCTTGGGTATTTGACCAAGGGGAGGGGGGTGGGGGGGGGGGGGGGGGGGGTTCCCTTAGGTCACCTGCTTTATAGTGTAAAGCAAGGGAATACAGTAATTCTGAGACGGCACCAGGATGGTTTTAAAGTGTAAAGCTAATGTTTACTCATCCATGTAATATTTTTAAAGTGTAGCTTGGTGTGAAACATTTGTATATGTCACGTTTCACACAGGCGTTAATTTACAATCTTCGGACCCTGTTAATGAGTATAAAGAGTCTCGTTTCTCTGGACTTCCTTTATTTATTGGCTTTCCTTTAAAAATAATTAGCATAACGAGTTATACTGAATGTTAATAGAGATCATTGATGTTATTGTGCTCACAGAATGGTGTTGTGTCTTTCTTTTTGATGCAAATAAGAAAAATACATGTAAAACCTATTTCTCATTTTCTCCTCGAGGGGATAATTCGGTTATATATAGTTGAGACTATTGGATTTTCCTTTATGTCCTAGGCCCTCCAACCTTTTTATTATTCACCTAAGTCTGGGTCATTGGTACAGTATAAAAATGTTAAAAAATTTATAGTAATTTATATATTTTTTATACTTACCAATGACCCAGACGGGGATGGCCCTCCCATGAGTTGGGAACTCATACCTCCCCGCTGAATACATAATGCCTACCAGGCACTTGTTGTAAGCATGACTTTTGGCGCCAATTTCGAGACCTCCTTGACACTGTGCATGCGCAGTGGAGTAAAAGTATGGAGGGCCATATAGGACATTTTCAGTTTTTGATGCAAATTTTGGGGATTGGGGGTAAAATTTGCATTTGGCTCTAAATATTTAAGAGTTAGCACCAGCTAAGTCTGGGTCATTGGTAAGTATAAAAAATATATAAATTACTATAAATTTTTCAACTCCGCCCCCCCCCCCCCCCCCCTGAATTTTTGGGGCTCCAAACCTTTCCCAAAGAGGGCAGAAGAATTCTTGATTAGTATATTTGAATTTGTGACAATGCCTCAAAGAATTTTAACAAAAGTGAGATAACACTTCTGATAATATAAAAATCAAAAATAAAATCCATCCACAAATTTTGTGTAAAATGTATTTGTTGGTGTTTTTTATTTCCAGGTTGTTCAGGTTCTAAATAAATCTCTTGAAGAATACTTTCCAGAAAAGGACATTCGTGTCATTGCAGAACCTGGAAGGTACTATGTTGCATCTGCCTATACATTGTATACAAACATCATAGCAAAAAGAACAGTAGCAAGAGATCAACAAACTGAGAGTAAGATGTTTACATTGATAGTAACTACAGTGGAACCCTGTTAATTGAATAGCCACGTTGCCAATGAAAATTATTCAATTAACAGGGATTGTGTAACTTTCCTGTATTCTAGAAGTAAACTTAGCATTTATTCTATTGTATCTTGTTTGACAGCGCTCCATGAGCTCTGTCAAATAAGATATAATAGATTAAATGCCTGTATTGGATGTACCCAGGCCAAATAGGTCTATAAACAAAGGAAAACTGCAGAGAGTCTGGATAATTTCTCGACAGGTTAAGATTTTTTATTCAATTAACAGGAGTTTTCTCTATAACCTATATTCAATTAGCAGGTCAACTTTGTACTGGAGGTATGGTAAATGGTTTTGTGTTGGGAAATTATATTCAGTTAACAGGGATATTCAGTTAAATATCCAATTAAGTGGGCTCCACTGTATTTGTCTTGTGTTCTTCTGTTTACTTTTTGTTTCCTGTATTTTCTGAATGATTCCAGTTTATTGGAACCCTGTAAATCGATTAGCCAGTTTTCCTGCAAAAATTCAGAAAAATTTGTTCTGAACTGATTACTCTATAATATATATGCCAAAGAAGATATAATGGATTAACCCTTGACGGGCCTGGAGATTTACATTTTCGCTATATGTTGAAAGTCTACCTCCTGTGGCTTTGCAGTTGTTTCTAGTCAAGTCTTGGCTGCCCACTGAGGTAGCCAAGACTTGCCTAGAAGCAACTGACAAGTTACTTCAAAAACAAGTTATGATTTCCCCCAAACATTGCACATTGGGGCACCTCTTGTGTTGCATTAAAAAGTCAGAATTAGGCTCTTAAGAGTTAAAAGACGGTATTGGATGTACTGAAGCTAAATAGGTCTATAAACAAGGGTAATTTGGTGATTGTCAGAGTAATATCTCATCATATTGCTTCTTTTTTTTGCTCAACTTGACTACGTCGTGTGTGAGCTATTGGGATGGGTTGTGGTCCATACATACGTTTCTATGTACGTATGTTTGTATGTATGTACGTCCGTCTGTCCACAATTCCTTGAGCACACCCTACAGGCCACAGCTCTCAACCGATCAGTCGGAAATTTCATATGTAGCTTTGTCGCAATGTCTAGATGGGAGCTATCAAATTTTTCCGAATTTTGTTAAAAAACATAGCCGCCAGCCATAGGGCTGGGCGGTATATTGGTTTTTCGGTTTGGTTCGGTTTTTTTTTTTTTCAAAACCAAAACCGAACCACCGCCTTAAAAAAACAAGACTTTCAGTTTCAACAAATTGGTAAGTTTATGACCTCAAAACACATGCATTCCTTACGTCAAAGGCTGAAATGTCGGGCGAAGGTAAACGCTGTGCTGTTTATGCTTACTTCGAGATGATTGACAACAAATCCTCCCAAACAGTGGTAGCAAAATTTCTTTTTTCTTCAACGATATCTACAGAAACACCCCCAGAGGGAATATGTAAACTTAAAAAGTTTTACGTAAGAATCGTTAAGTAAATTTAATGAACCGAGCACAGCCTCAGGTTCACGCATATTCGACCAAATAGGTATTGAACGTTACCTGACAATATACGGTGTAAAAGTAATATAAATTATCTTTCTCTCAAAATCATCAGCGTACGGTACGGTGCGTAGTAAATTAGACACAAACATAAAATTTATTGAGTTTTAAAACCTCAAAGTTCACAGGGGAAAAATGACGGGTAAATTATGTTAATT
Organism: Pictodentalium vernedei; assembly: GCA_031216915.1. NCBI lineage: Eukaryota > Metazoa > Mollusca > Scaphopoda > Dentaliida > Dentaliidae > Pictodentalium > Pictodentalium vernedei. The sequence goes on from CM062291.1 coordinate 80,084,638, forward strand.
AACCGACTTCTGGCACTTTCTCTGAAGTCACATGCTCAAAGATAACGTTGCGCATTGGCAGTTCTGTTTTTTGTCAACAATTAAATGGTTAAATTAAAATAGAACATATCCTGATTAATGGATGGCAGGTAACTATTGAAAGTTTTTCAAAACTTTTTGCGAATTATTTGTATACTATTTGAACTTACTTTAAGGAATCACGCAGTTCTGCAGGTTTGTCGTGTATAAACTGTCAAGTGTCAGTTTAACGCTGCATTCCTAATATGCAGGTGTTATAATCAACATGTGATTTCCCACGTGTATTTTGTATACACAATGAATCCCAATATGCAATATTGCAGACTTTCAAATCCCATTATGCAGCCATCTCCAGTCAAAAACATCAATTGCCTGTTTCGACTGAGATGAAATCAACGCAGGGATCAGCCAAGAGGACGAAGTGAAGTTGGCATTATCTTCACCTTGGCACCGCTCACTTCGACGAATTTCTATGTTTGGGCAAAATCAAACTAAAAAAATAACCTAAATAGTCGAAATTAGGAGAGTTATTGTGAAAACATTGGAGTGAGTGAGTTACCAAATTCGTATATCACGACTTACTTCAATAATGGTTATCAAAGTCACAAGAAATATGACTTGTGTTCCTTGTATTCCACTGTCATTTGAAGCAGGAACCATTAAGAAACAGGAGTTGTCTAATTTGAAGCGATGTGATAATTACCGGAATAATCACAACAATTGCATATTATCCACCAAAACCAGGGAATTTTGCGACTCCTTAAAAAATAAGGAAATGTTGTCTTTTGCTAAAATGTAGCTTTTCTTGTATGTGTTTGCATCTTGATATGGCCCCAATCTCACTGACAGAACAAGGCAGATCCCACCAGTGGTGGAGCCATGGTTTGAAATCCTGGGAGACCATGCTGGTGAAGAGTTGGGGGAGGGGGGGGGGGGAGGGGAGATCTCAGGACTGAGGGTACTGTACTTGTGCTGAGGGCAGGAAATCAAAAAGAATCTTTTCAAATTTTCAAATATGGGGATGGGAGGAGCAAGTGGATTTGGTGGGAGGAGGCAGGTCTCCCTAAATGCCCCATGGCCCCACCGCTGTAACCCACTACAGTAGTCCACCACAATATGTCCATTAGCTGAGAAGAGTGGTTAACACTGAGTAACCCTGGTGCCTCAACACGCTGTATGATCCTAATGACTTGGATGACAAATAGACACATTTTATGTATACATTACCGTCTAAAATGTGGATTTCTACAATATATTTTGAAAAACCGAACCGAAAACCGAGTTTTTGTACAAAACCGAAACCGAACCGAAATGCAAATTTCAAAACCGCCCAGCCCTAGCCAGCAGCCATCTTGGATTTGGCATATAAATTGTCAACAATTCAATTGGCACACCCTACAGGCTGCATCTCTCGCCTGATCTTTTTTGAATTTCGTATATAGCTTTGGTGTGATGTCTAGATGGGAGCTATCAAATTTTTAGCTCAACTTGACGTGTCAAGCTGAGCTATTGCCATCACTTCTCGTCCGTCGGCATACGTACGTTAGTACGTACGTCCACAATTTCCTTTGGCACACCTCACAGGTCGCATTTATTTTCAGATCACTTTGAAACTTAGTATGCTTGTTTGCGGTGACCTCTAGATGGGAGCTATCGATTTTCTTCAATTTTCGTCAAAAAATATTGCCGCGGCCAACGTTCTTGGAACTTAGTTTAGTCAAAGCACAATATTTCCCTTTGGCACACCCTACAGGGCACATTTATGATTGGATTGCTTTGAAACCTGGTATGCTTGTTTAGGGTGACCTCTAGATGGGAGCTATCGGTTTTCTTCAATTTCCGTCAAAAAATTTTGCCACGTCCAACGTTCTTAGAACTTAGTTTAGTCAGACCTCAATATTTTCCTTTGGCACACCCTACAGGGCACATTTATGATCGGATTGCTTTGAAACCTGGTATGCTTGTTTGGGGAGACCTCTTGATGGGAGCTATCGATTTTCTTCAATTTTTGTCAAAAAATGTTGCCGTGGTCAACGTTCTTAGAACTTAGTCTAGTCAGAAGACCTCAATCTTTCTCTTTGGCACTCCCTACAGGGCACATTTATGATCCTTTATGATCGGATTGCTTTGAAACCTGGCATGCTTGTTTGTGGTGACCTCTAGATGGGAGCTATCGATTTTCTTCAATTTCCGTCAAAAAAGTTGCCGTGGCCAACGTTCTTGGAACTTAATTTAGTCAGAAGACCTCGATATTTCTCTTTGGCACACCCTACAGGGCACATTTCGATTTTCTTCAATTTCCGTAAGAAAATATTGCCGCGGCCAACGTTCTTAGAACTTAGTTTAGTCAAACCACAATATTTCCCTTTGGCACACCCTACAGGGCACATTTATGATTGGATTGCTTTGAAACCTGGTATGCTTGTTTAGGGTGACCTTTAGATGGGAGCTATCAATTTTTTTCCATTTCCGTCAAAAAATGTTGCCGCAGCCAACGTTCTTAGAACTTAGTTCAGTCAGAAGATCTTGATATTTCTCTTTGGCACACCCTACAGGGCACATTTATGATCAGATTGCTTTGAAACCTGGTATGCTTGTTTAGGGTGACCTCTAGATGGGAGCTATCGATTTTCTTCAATTTCTGTCAAAAAATGTTGCCGCGGCCAACGTTCTTAGAACTTAGTTTAGTCAGACCTCAATATTTCTCTTTGCACACCCTACAGAGCACATTTATGATTGGATTGCTTTGAAACCTGGTATGCTTATTTAGGGTGACCTCTAGATGGGAGCTATCGATTTTCTTCAATTTCCATCAAAAAATGTTGCCACGGCCAACGTTCGTAGAACTTAGTTTAGTCAGACCTCAATATTTCCCTTTGGCACACCCTTCAGGGTACATTTACGATCTGATTGCTTTGAAACATGGTATGCTTGTTTGGGGAGACCTCTAGATGGGAGCTATCGATTTTCTTCAATTTCTGTCAAAAAATGTTGCCGCGGCCAACGTTCTTAGAACTTAGTTTAGTCAGAAGACTCAATATTTCCCTTTGGCACACCCTACAGGGCACATTTATGATTTGATTGCTTTGAAACCTAGATGGGAGCTATCGATTTTCTTCAATTTCTGTCAAAAAATGTTGCCGCGGCCAACGTTCTTAGAACTTAGTTTAGTCAAGCCACAATATTTCCCTTTGGCACACCCTACAGGGCACATTTATGATTTGATTGCTTTGAAACCTAGATGGGAGCTATCGATTTTCTTCCATTTCTGTCAAAAAATGTTGCCACGGCCAACGTTCTTAGAATTTAGTCTAGTCAGACCACAATATTTCCCTTTTGTACACCCTACAGGGCACATTTATGATCGGATTGCTTTGAAACCTGGCATGCTTGTTTGGGGAGGCCTCTAGATTGGAGCTATCGATTTTCTTGGGTTTCTGTCCAAAAATGTTGCCACTGGCAAAAGAACTGACATTGGTCCCGATGATCTTCAATTTTGCCATTTCATTTATAACTTACCAAGTTCAAGTTTGTCAAGTTGAGCTACAGTATCATTGACACTTTTTTCCATTTCCGTCAAAAAATGTTGCCGCGGCCAATGTTCTTAGAATTTAGTTTAGTCAGAAGACCGCAATATTTCCCTTTGGCACACCCTACAGGGCACATCTATGATCGGATTGCTTTGAAACCTGGCATGCTTGTTTGGTGTGATCTCTAGATGGGAGCTATAGATTTTCTTCAATTTCCGTCAAAAATGTTGCCACGGCCAACGTTCTTAGAACTCAGTTTAGTCAGACTTCAATATTTCCCTTTGGCACACCCTACAGGGCACGTTTATGATTTGATTGCTTTGAAACCTGGTATGCTTGTTTGAGGAGACCTCTAGATGGGAGCTATCGATTTTCTTCAATTTCCGTCGAAAAATGTTGCCGCTGCCAATGTTCTTAGAACTTAGTTTAGTCAGACCTCAATATTTCCCTTTGGCACACCCTACAGGGCACATTTATGATCGGACTGCTATGAAACCTGGCATGCTTGTTTGGGGAGACCTCTAGATGGGTGCTATCGATTTTCTTCCATTTCCTTCAAAAAATGTTGCCGTGGCCAACGTTCTTAGAACTTAGTTTATTCAGACCTCAATATTTCCCTTTGGCACACCCTACAGGACACATTTATGATTGGATTGCTTTGAAACCTGGCATGTTTGTTTGGGGGTGACCTCTAGATGGGAGCTATCAATTTTCTTCCATTTCCGTCCGTCAAAAGATGTTGCCATTGGCAACGATCTTTGAACTCAGTTTAGACAGGCATCAGTATATTCCTTTGGCATGCCCTACCAGACACATTTATAATCAGATCGGTTTGAAACTTTGTATGCTTGTTTGGGGTTACCTCTAGATGGGAGCTGTCGATTTTCTTAGATTTCCGTCAAAAAATGTTGCCACTGGCAATGACCTTTCCATCAAAAGCTGTTTCTGTTAGCAACAATCTTTGAATTTATTGCATTTGTGCATCAACATTCTTTGACATGGGCTATAGGCCACATTTATCATAGTTTGTTTTTAGCTCAACTTTGACGAAGTCAAATTTGAGCTATTGTCATGGCCCGTCGTCCGTCTGTCCGTCTGTCCGTACGTCAACAATTGGCTATGGCTCGGGCTAGAGGTCGTATTTATGAACCGATCTTTACGAAACTTCTTGTGTACCTTTGTTATGACCCTGGGACGAGAACGAGTGTTTTTAGGTGTGGTCCGAAATTCAAGATGGCTGCCAGCGGCCATTTTGTACCGATGATGCAAAAATCAGTTTTTTGTACAGAACTTCTGTATGAAAGTTCTGATTTGAATAAAGTTTTGTATAAATGTTTAGTACCATGGGATACATCACATATAATACGGGTTTTTTTCTCGTGCGTAAATTATGCAAATTAGACTGACTTTGATTTATTTAGTGTTACTTTCAGAGCTGTAAGTGCCAAGCTGCTATGGCTCAGGCTAGAGGCCGTATTTATGAACCAATCTTTACGAAACTTCTTGGGTACCTTTGTTATGACCCTGGGACGGGAACGAGTGTTTTTGGGTGTGGTCCGAAATTCAAGATGGCTGCCAGTGGCCATTTTGTACCGATGATGCAAAAATCAGTTTTTTGTACAGAACTTCTGTATGAAAGTTCTGATTTGAATAAAGTTTTGTATAAATGTATAGTACAATGGGATACATCACATATAATACGGGTTTTTTTCTCGTGCGTAAATTATGCAAATTAGACTAACTTTGATTTATTTAGTGTTACTTTCAGAGCTGTAAGTGCCAAGCTGCTATGGCTCGGGCTAGAGGCCGTATTTATGAACCTATCTTTACGAAACTTCTTGGGAACCTTTGTTATGACCCTGGGACGGGAACAAGTGTTTTTGGGTGTGGTCCGAAATTCAAGATGGCTACCAGTGGCCATTTTGTACCGATGATGCAAAAATCAGTTTTTTGTACAGAACTTCTGATGAAAGTTCTGATTTGAATAAAGTTTTGTATAAATGTATAGTACAATGGGATACATCACATATAATACGGGTTTTTTTCTCGTGCGTAAATTATGCAAATTAGACTAACTTTGATTTATTTAGTGTTACTTTCAGAGCTGTAAGTGCCAAGCTGCTATGGCTCGGGCTAGAGGCCGTATTTATGAACCAATCTTTACGAAACTTCTTGGGTACCTTTGTTATGACCGTGGGACGAGAACGAGTGTTTTTGGGTGCAGTCCCAAATTCCAGATGGCTGCCAGCAGCCATTTCGTACCGACGATGCCGAAATCTGTTTTTTGTACAGAACTTCCATATGAAAGCTCTGATTTGAATAATTTTTTGTATGAATGTTTAGTACCATGGGATACATTACATATATTACAGGTTTTTTTCTTGTGCGAAAATTATGCAAATTAGGCTAACTTTGATTTATTTAGTGTTACTTTCAGCACTGTGAGTGCAAATCCCAATACGGCTCGGGCTAGAGGCCGTATTTATGAACCGATCTTCACGAAACTTCTTGGGTACCTTTGTTATCACTGTGGGACGAGAAGGAGTGTTTTTGGGTCCAGTCTGAAATTCAAGATGGCCGCTAGCAGCCATTTTGTTCAAAATTAAGTGCAATCAGATTTTTGCGCAGAACTTCCAAATGAAAGATCTGATTTGAATAAATTTTTGTATGAATGTTTAGTACCATGGGATACATTACATATAATACAGAGTTTTTCTCGTGAATAAATTATGCAAATTAGGGGTCCGGGTGGGACTTAGAAAATTTTGGCCCAAAATCCGGAAATTAGTTTTTTGGTTTTTTATGCGTTTTGGTCAATTTTAAGACAAAAAAAAAAAAATTTTTTTACACTGAAAATTTGGGGTCCGGGTGGGACTTAGAGAATTTTGGACCAAAATCCGGAAATTAGTTTTTTGTGTTTTGATGCATTTTGGTCAATTTTAAGAAGAAGAAGAAAAAATTTTAGTCTGAAAATATTTTGTTTGGGACTGAAAATTTCCACACAAAAATAATAATCTACAATGATTGGTCTTAATCTGTAGTCCATTATAGTCACCTTGTAATTCTTTTATTATTGTTGACTGGGCCAAAACAAATACTAATTCCTGTCATATTCATTATTCAGTTGTCTTGGTCACAGCAGGTACTAATTCCTGTCATATCCAAGTTGAGCTACAGAGTCATTGACTCTTTCATTGAACTTGGTGTGCTCATTTCACAAGACCTTTAGATAAGAGCTATTGATTTGTATTCATTTCTGTGAAAAAAGTTGCCATTTACAATGACCTCTGAACATACTGCATTTGTGTTTCAACATTCTTTTTTTAGCCAGTCTTACAGTTCACATTTAAAAATGCATGGATTACTCTGACGTTGTGCACACACAATGCTGTTATGTTGAAATTTCATCAAATAATATTGGTACCAATGATCTTCAATTTTGACATTTCATTTAAAACTTACCAAGTTCAAGTTTGTCAAGTTGAGCTACAGTGTCATTGACACTTTCATTTGTACACAGCTTCTATACGGCTCAGGCTAGAGGCCGTATTTATGAACCGATCTTTACGGAACTTCTTGGGTACCTTTGTTATCACCGTGGGATGAGAACGAGTGTTTTTGGGTGTGGTCCGAAATTCAAGATGGCCACCAGTTGCCATTTTGTACCAAAATTAGTGCAGTCAGTCTTTTGTACAGAACTTCTGTATGAAAGTTCTGATTTGAATAAATTTTGGTATGAATGTTTAGTAAAATGGAATACATCACATACAGTACGGTTTTTTTCTCTTGCAGAAATTATGCAAATTAGATGAATTTTGATTTATTTAGTGCTACTTATACACTGTAAGTGCACATGTCAATACGGCTCGGGCTAGAGGCTGTATTTATCAACCGATTTTCACGAAACTTCTTGGGTACCTTTGTTATCACCTTGGGACGAGAACAAGTGTTTCTGAGTGCGGTCCAAAATTCAAGATGACTGCCAGTGGCCATTTTGTACCGAAATAGTTCCAATCAGTTTTTTGTCACAACTTTTATACAGCTCGTATTTATGAACTGATCTTCACAAAACTTCTTGGGTACCTTTGTTTTCACCTTGGGACAGGAATGAGTGTGTTTTGGGGTGCCTTTGTTATCACTGTGCTATGAGAACAAATATTTTGGTGTTCAGTCAGACCCACTCTGGGACTCAAAAATTTCTTTTCTAGTTTAGCATCTGACTGTCACCCCACTTTTACAATACCTTACCTATACATTTGTTACAGGCTATGGTCAGTATTTATGTACAGACCGTTACAATACTTTATATGTACCTTTGTTATCAGGTCATTACCTAGATGTTTGTCATTGCTGTGTCACATACTATACATGTACATGTTTTGACAAGTTGAGCTACAGTGTCATTGACACTTTCATTTCAGATTTCATATGCAGCTTTGGTGCAGACTTGTTAACACTCACGGAATGCCCGGGAAAATCCCGGAATTTCAATGTAGTTCCCGGCCTCCCAAGTGGGAATCAGTTTTGGACCAAATATCCCGGAAAACAACAAATATTTCGTTCCTGTTGTAACTTATGAAAAACCCTCGGGGTCAAATCACATGCATTTCAAACTCTGGTAAAAACTCACGAAGCAGTAAAATATGGATTTAAGTTAAATTTATTCATGAAAAGGCCATTTTATGATATATATTTCTGTTCCTGTTTATTTCTGGGGGTTTTCTTTGGAGATTCGTGATCAATGTGCATGTGTCGGAAGTGAAAATAGGTGTCTTACTTCCAAAAAACTGAAAACTCCACCTTCATTTAAATGCAGTTTTTGGAAATTAAAATATATGAAAAGGAATTAAATAATATATATTTATTTACTCCTCCACAGAATAGCTTTAATTCTCATCCCTTTTCCAAAATGAAAATGTAAACGACAACTATTTAGCACAGCTTAAAAGTAGGTTCAAGTCGCTTAGGAATCCGAAAAATTATGACAGCATATTTAAACACAATGGACTTTTTTTCTAACACCACATTTATTCTGTTGTACTGACTACAGAACTATTAGCTGTTGGCCATCTGTAACCAGAAAATTTTGAATGGAATTAAAAAAAAATGCTTCAATGATGAAAAGAAAAGTTTTGTGTAGGGCACAAGCATCCCACATGCATGTAGTTTGATAAAGATACTTTCTGAGTACTAATGTTCTTGAAGTAACTGAACATCAGGACATCTTTTCCTGTTGACATTTCAGACTTGGGAAATTATTAGCTAAGTAGACTTTGATAAGAGCAAACCACAGGTGGAGGTGCTCTGTGAGACAGTGTGGGTGGATGGTGGTGGGGAGGGAGAGGGGGGCTCATGAAGAAGAGTATCCCTGGGAGGGGCAAATCAACAGTTATTTTATGATTTTTTAACATAGCATAAATGCATCAGCATAGTTGACAACTAGTTCTGGATATAACCTGGTGTTAATAGTGGTCCGTGAGCTGAAAATTCACAAGTTTTTTCTTTTATTTTGCTCCCGCACAAATTTTTCCCTGAAATCCATCCCGTTTCCCTGAAAATCAACCTCAGGTTCCCTGAAAAATTATTCTGGAGGTTAACATGGCTGCTTTGGTGTGATTTTTTTCTGCAGAAACTTGAGTGAATTACTTGGCATTATTGGATCTTTTTATTCAGTTCAGTCCCTTCTTGTACAAGTCATTGACACTTTCATTATTCAATTACCAAGTGTTTACTTTATAATCTATATGCAATTGACATGTCAAATTTGTAGTGAAGGTATATTAAATGGTTTTGTATTGGAAAGTTAAATTAAATTAAATGGGGTTATTCAATTAAGATATCCAATTAAGTGGGTTCCACTGTATCTGATTTCACATGGATTTCATGTATTCGACTGGGCATACATTATATTGTACAGTGGAACCTCTTTTGAGAGACCGCTCTTCCAGCCAGGGCAAAGTGGTCTCTCAAAAGAGGTGGTCTCTCAAAAGAGGGTTGATAAGATGGTAAGCTCAGGCAATAGTTGGACTCACAGGTACAGGTAGGTGTTCAATGTACATTGTACATGTATTTTGGTGGAAAAAAAACCAACATTATTTCATCTGTATTAAATTTAATTTATTGAACTTTTATTGTTTATTTTAATATTACATGTATAATAAAATGTTTTATAATAAAATACATTGATATATTTACATGAAGAGTGAATTAAAAAACCTCTGAAAACTATATGTGTGTCATTTTATTTCTTTCCCATTTATACCCTAAATTGCTGAATTTACGTTTCCTGACTGACACCGGTAATGATCGCTACTCGCCATGTGGTGTCATTTGTTGAATGCCCTGCAGTGGCCAGTGCACTGTGTAGTCCAATAATATTAGCCTTCGACTGTGCTCCGAATTTAATATTTTTTTATTTTTTATTATGTCGCACCGTCGAAGGTGCGACATAATAAAAAATAAAAAAAAATATTAAATTCGGAGCACAGTCGAAGGCTAATATTATTGGACTATGCACTGTGCAGTTCGTGTGTACTTGTTTGTTTAGTTTCGAGTGGGTGTTGAAAAAAATATTTATCGTTTATTCAAGGTTTCGAACGGCAAATGAATAATGCCAAATAAGAAAAACATGTAAAAGTAGGTACATGTACCTTGCTTAATGAAGAGCCAGTAAGTCTATCGATTTGAGTATTTAGGAAAATGTTTATCGACTGTCACATTTTTGAATATGGCTGTACAGGAAGTGGACACTGGAAGTTTACTGTTGGTTCTAGGATATTCGTACAATATCATTTCCTTCCATTTAAAACGACCACGATTTTTGAAAGGAAAAATTCTTTTTCTGATCTAAAAAATATGGTTTATCACGCCTCGGTGAGGTGTCATAAAATATATTTTTTAGACAAGAAACAATTTTATGATGAAATTTACCTAAATGCAGGATGTTGTGTACACGTATCATTTCGTTCTGTTTAAAACGACCACGATTTTTGAAAGAAAAGGTTCTTTTTCTCGTCTAAAAAATATGGTTTATCACGCCTCGGTGAGGTGTCATAAAATATATTTTTTAGACAAGAAACAATTTTATGATGAAATTTACCTAAATGCAGGATGTTGTGTACACGTATCATTTCGTTCTGTTTAAAACGACCACGATTTTTGAAAGAAAAGGTTCTTTTTCTCGTCGAAAAAATATGGTTTATCACGCCTCAAAGAGGTGTCATAAAATATATTTTTTAGACAAGAAACAATTTTATGATGAATTTTACCTAAATACGGGATGTTTTGTATTCTTTGATGAAAATTACAAATGCGTCTCACTGCGGTTTGGAAAAGAAATTGTGTATTTTTGTTTGTGTTTGCTTACTGGCTAGAAAATCACTTTGCAGCCTTGTTTCCATAGCAACTAAGTCAGTCAGCACACTACCCCTTTGGGTTTGGAGGGCAAAGTTTTTCAGTTTTTTTAAGCTTTCCATAGCTTCAGTAAATGTTACATTGGGGATAGAAGGTAATGACTCATCGTCACTATTTTCCACGTCACTTTCTATTTCACTCGAGCCAGCACCGCCTTTCAAAATATCATTCTCCCAATCCTCTGATGGCACAGGAGAGGTTTGTATAGAATTATCCATTGATGAATAGTCCTGAATTGTCACACCATCTAAGATTTCCTGACAATTTTTATCGTTTATAATTGGGTCTTCCTCAGGGATAGTTTCTAATGTTTCTAATGAGTCTACCTTCTCACCAAATCCACATTTCTGGAAACACTTTTTAATAGTTTCACTTTTTACCTCTTTCCAAGCTGCCTGCAGCCACAAAATAGCGTCTAAGACATTTACACTTTTTGAAACCTCAGAGGCTGAGTTACATTCATCAATCTTATGTACAAGGCGCATGAGAAATTTCTGTCTATATTTCAGTTTCAAAGTCTGAATAATACCGGCATCACAGGGCTGAAGCTTTGATGTTGTGTTTGGCGGTAAAAAGCATAGCTTTACGTTGCTAAGTGCAATATCTGGGTGGGAACTACAGTTATCAATCAATAAAATTATCTTACGATGTTGCCTTTTCATTTTGTTGTTAAGGTCGATGGCCCAGTCAGAAAAAATTTCAGATGTCATCCATGCCTTTCGGTTTGCCTTGTATTTTACATCACAATTTATTGGGTCAAAACTACGAAAACACCTGGGATTTTTTGATTTACCAATGACCAACAAGTTCAGCTTTTCTCCCTCGGCACTACATCCAATTAATACACTAAGTCTATCTTTTGCCTTTTTAACACCACTTTTACTTTCTCCCTTTGCTATGAGAGATTTATCGGGGAGTCCTCTGAAAAACAGTCCTGTCTCATCTGCATTAAAAATATCCTTTGTTGAATAGCCCTCTAACAAAGATGGTAAACGTTTTTTGAAAGAATCCACTACGTCCTCATCAACATCCGCCGATTCACCACTCAACACATTAGACTTTATATTGTATCTGCTCTTGAAACACTCTAGCCACCCATTTGAAGCAGTAAAATCAGGAAAGTCCATTTCGTATGATGCCACAATTGCCTTCTGTTGAAGTAATTTACCGGTTATTGGAATGTTTTTACTCCTAGCCACACAAAACCATTGCCATACAGCATCACTGATTTCAGGATAAACCACATGCCTCGCCTTGGCATACTTTCTCTCTCCGTTTTTGCCATTTTTCCATTCGTCTTTTAAATTTTGCTTTTCCTTAATGATGGACTGTATCTGAGTTTTTCCAACATTAAACCGCTCGGCAATTTTTCTTGCACTTTCTCCTTTTTCTGAGTGATCAATAACCTTGATCCTCTCCTCCAACGTTAAAACTTTTCTTTTTTTGCTGGGTGGTTCTGACATTTTAACTCACTTCACTATTCAATAAAATTTCGATTTATGACAACCCTATTCTTATGGCCCGATTATATACTCATCAACAATAATGAAACTACCCCTCTACACAATGACTGTAAAAACAAACATGGCTTTTTAATCAAAACAGGAGACTGTTGACAGCAAAACAAACACAACCCAAGCGATTTGTTTTCCCTTGATCTCCCCCCCCCCCCCCAAACTTCTATTCTTTCCTAACACGCGGTGACAACAAAGAAGTCGGTTTCCGCTTTCATCGTCAGCTTTCAACAGTCACAAAATTTTGTTGTTTTGATATTAAAAAAATTAAACACAAACTCAAAGATTTAATTTTTCTTTGATTCCCAAACACTATTACTGTACAAACACAAGGTGACAAAACTGAGGTGGGTCGCTCTGCTTTTATGCTTTGTAGCGCCATCTACTGGGCCAGAAAAGATGAATTGTCCCACTTTCACCGCTGTTTATTCTTTTGAACTTTTATTGATAATGGCCGTCTAAACGACCGAAAAACAAAATTAAGACAAAGATAATGATGTGAATTTCCATTTTATTTTTATTGTGATACAGGAATTGGAAAAATAAAAGCAAGGAAATACATCGAAATGATGAAATAAATAACAGAATATTTTTTTTTTTCCAATCGAAGCTTGGCTTTTATCGGACCCGACTATCGTCTGTTGTCAGTGTTGACCTGCAAACTAAACATAAATTTGTCTCAGAAATTTCTTGGTCGCTTGTCGTCATTTCTCCGATCTGGTCGCTGAAAAGAGGTAAAAGTTAATATTTTTTCACAAAAATACTGGTCGCTGGTCGCGTTTGACAGGTGGTCGCTCAAACAAGGACCCTTTTAACGTAAAAGTGATCGGTACATTGGGAAGGTGGTCGGGAAAGACAGGGTGGTCGCCCAAAAGAGAGGTCGTTCAAAAGAGGTTTCACTGTATATTTATTTTTAGCTCACCTGGCCTAAAAGGCCATGTGAGCTTTTCTCATCACTTGGCGTCCGTCGTCGTCCGGTGTCCGTAAACTTTTCACATTTTCATCTTCTCTGTAACCACTGATCCGGTTTGAACCAAACTTGGCAGGAATGGTCTATGGGAGGTCCTCTAGAAACGATCCTCATTTTGTTCCAGTCAGATGACTTCCAGAGGCATTCTTTGAATCTGGTTGGTGGATTTTCAAAATTCTTCTCGGAAACTGCCAGGCTGAATGTTTTGACACTTCACTTAAATGATGTCTGGGACCTCCTCTACCAAGGATCCTCATTTAATGTTGATTGGGTCACAAACATGGCCACAATTGTGGCTTATATTCACTGTATAAACCCTGTGGGAAATCACATTTTCCTCCTCTTCTCTGGAAAAACGGAGGCGACATGAAAACAAACCTGGCAGGGATAGTCAATGGGAGGTCCTCTACAAACGAACCTCATTTTGTTCTCGTGGGTTGAAAAACATGGCCGCCAGAAGCATTCTTTGATTCTGATTGGTGGATTTTCAAAAATCTTCTCCTCTGAAACTGCCAGGCCAAATGTTTTGATACTTCACATAAGTGATGACTGGGACGCCCTCGACCAACGATCCTCATTTAATGTTGATCGGCTTATAAACATGGCCACAATTGTGGCTTATAGTTACTATAGAAACCCTATGGGAAATCACATTTTCAACTTCTCTGGAACTACTGAGCCGATGTGAACCAAATTTCGCAGGAATGATCTATGAGAGGATGGAAATATGTGGCCACCAGAGGCTATATTCTAATGCTTAACCCAGTGCCTCTCCTGTCTGCACAAAGATTGGTACTGTCAGCAAAATACTTGTTTTTTGAGAATCTGGTAAGGGTTGGGGTTTTCTCTACTGAGAACTGGGAAAAAACCCAAAATATTGTGTATACAGTACATGTCAAAATAAGCTGTGGCATAACTGCAATAAACTAAGTAAACTGCTGCTCCTGCACTGACAAGATCAGAATCTGATATTTTCTGGAAAGCTATCCGTGAGAGCTTTCCAGAAAATGGTGTCTGCTTCTGGTCTTATCAGTGTAGGAAGAGAAAGATACATAGTTTATAGGATTAACCTAACTTATTTTGACTTGTACTGTAAAACAACTTCAACTGTAAAGTAATTATCTATTCTCTCTTACTTATCAGAAACACAGTGACTAATGACAGATGTTTGTGAAAAGAATGGAAGTTTGTTTACATTCTGTTCACATCATGTCAGCTTAGATGACAGTAATTATATTTATCTTTTGAGATGTGACAAAAATTGTAGTAAAATGTGTTGCCTGTCTTTACGTATCCAAAAGCTATTTTGAAGAGAAGACTGTCTGAAAAATTTAATTTTCAAAATATTTTAACCCTTTTTTAGCTCACCGAAGGGAGCTTAACTTATCACCGGCCGGCCAGCCGTCGTTGTGAATATTTTTCAAACGTCTTCTCCTCTGAAACCACTGGTTCTATTTTCACGAAACTTCATATGGATGTTCATTACTATATGGCAATTCATGTTTGTTCAAATGAAATGGCCACGTCCATTGGGGGCTCTGTATGGGGCATAACTCTGATAGCACCGTATGAATTATAGAAAAATTATTAAAAAATCATCTTCTCCAGAACCAGTGGGCAGAATCTTTTGATACTTGGTACGCAGCATCTTGGTATGGGTCTGATTCAAGTTTGTTCAAATCGGCCCCCTGGATTCATATTTGGGCTCACTTTAGAAGCCCAAATTCAAACTAAGTGCATTTCAGGCAAATTTCTTCAAAAATCATCTTCTCCAGATCCAGCAGGCAGAATCTTTTGATATTTGGTATGCAACATTGTGCGATGGATCTGATTCAAATTTGTTCAAATTGGCCCCCTGGATTCATATTTGGGCTCACTATAAAAGCTTGAATTCGAACTTGGTGCATTTCAGGCAAATTTCTTCAAAAATTCCTCTCCAGATCCAGCTGGCAGAATCTTTTGATATTTGGTATGCAACATTGTGGGGTGGATCTGATTCAAGTTTGTTTAAATCGGCCCCCTGGGTTCATATTTGGACTCAGTATAGGAACCCAAATTTGAACTTAGTGCATTTCAGGCAAATTTCTTTAAAAATCTTCTTCTCAGGATCCAGCAGGCAGAATCTTTTGATATTGGGTATGCAGCATGCTTAGGGGGGTGAGATTCAAGTTTGTTCAAGCCAAGTCCCTGGGTTTATATTTGGGCTCACTGTGGTAGCCCTAATTGTAACTTAGTTCAAAATGAGGAATTTTCTTTAAAAATCTTCTTCTTCAGATCCAGCAGTCAGAATGTTTTGATATTTGGTATGCAGCATCTTTAGGGGGTGAGATCCAAGTTTGTTCAAACCACATCCCTAGGTCCATATTTGGGCTCACTGTGGGAGCCCGAATGATAACTTAGTTCAAAATGAGGAATTTTCTTTAAAAATCTTCTTCTTCAGATCCAGCAGTCGGAATGTTTTGATATTTGGTATGCAGCATCCTTAGGGGGGTGAGATTCAAGTTTGTTCAAGCCATATCCGCAGGTCCATATTTTGGCTCACTGTGGGTGCTTGAATTGTAAGTTAGTTCGAAATGAGGAATTTTCTTGAAAAATTTTCTTCAGATCCAGCAGTCGGAATGTTTTGATATGTGGTGTGTAGCATACTTAGGGAGGTGGGGTGGGAGAGGGGGGGGGGGGGTGAAATTCAAGTTTGTTCAAGCCAAGTCCCTGGGTTCATATTTGGGCTCACTGTGGGAGACCGAATGATAACTTAGTTCAAAATGAGGAATTTTCTTTAAAAATCTTCTTCTTCAGATCCACCAGATGAATGCTTTTGATATTTGGTATGCCGCATCCTTAGGGGGGTAAGATTCTAGTTTGTTCAAGCCATGTCCCTAGTTCCATAAAATTTGTCTCTCATGACTTCATTCCTTTGTAGTGTTGATGAACCATGTCTAACTGAATGTGACCCCAAATACTTCTTTGAACCACTTTGTTTGAATCACATTGCCTGGTGAGCGATTAAGGCCCCTTGGGGCCTCTTGTTTACTGATTTTTTTTGTTGAAACAGAATTCATATAAGAGTGTGCATTTGAAGAAAATCCTCTTTGAAACTACACGGCCAAATGGTTTGAAAAATGTCAAGTGACTGATGACTGTAACCCCCTCTACCAATGATCCTCATTTAATCTTCATCAGGTTGCAGTTATGGCTGCATTTGTGGCTTACAGTTACTATAGAAACCCTATAGGAAAATCACATTTTCATCATCTTCACTGAAAGTACTGAGCCAATGATAACCAGACTTGGCAGGTATGGTCCATGAGAGGTTCTCTACAACTGTTACTCATTTTATTCCTGTTGGGCGGGGACGCGGCGGCTCAGTTGTAGAGGTGCAGGCTGCAAGCCGAGAGGTCCTCGGTTCAAATCCCACCTGTGGCAATTGCATTGTGTCCTTGGGCAAGACACTTCACCCCCATTGCCTACGTGGGGGCATGGTGACGTTGTGAACTAAGGCATACTGCACGTCGATGATGCACCTGTCTTAAACCAATGCTAACCCTGCTTGTGTGGAGTTGGTTTGTTGGGGAGCTGACAGTTGCTCGCCGTTGTTCGGTGGTTCTCTCCGGGTACTCCGGCTTCCTCCACCCGTAAAACTGACATGGTCATGATTAAATAAATAAATAGTCATTGTTCAGCATTATGTGACCTTAAACACCAATAAATGAGTTTATTTTTGCATTCATGTTTTTCTATTATTCTCTATTTTTCTTTCAGAGGAGGAATCACATGATTATCCAACAGCGGATGAAGAACCAGCTCACATGTATTATGTGAATGATGGTGTGTATGGATCCTTCTGCTGTATTCTTTTTGATCATGCCACAATAACTCCATCTCCATTTAAGGTTTGTGTTTAATTTATGGCTGCTCGATATTCAAAAATGAATACCGGTATCGGTATTCAAAAACATAACCGTGGTATATCGGTATATCGAAAACTGCTCCTATGTATGAACATAGGTACCAAAATCGATACTTGAGGCATCACAGTCGGAATGAATCAGCATGCCTTGATGATGCAGTTTGAAAAACATTTACTCAACGCAGACGATATCAAAATTTATTATTTTAAAAATCAGTTTTATCAGATATTTTTACACAGTATACCATCGGCCCAGACATAGCTGGTGCTAACTCTAAATATCTAGGGCCAAACACAAATTTTGCCCTCCCAATCCCCAAAATTTGCATGCAAAACCGAAAATTAGAAGTCCTAACTTGCCCTCCATACATTTACCCTCTGCGCATGTGCAGTCGTCAGGAAGTGACAGGAATTGGCGCCAACATCATTCTTTGTTTGGCCCTTGTCAGATTACAACAAAATGACTTTTGTGCTTTTTAAATCTCAATTAATAATGATGCCAGACACAGAATGGAAAGGGTAGAGGCGAACACTATAATATGATATATAATAATTAATAATGATGCCAGACACAAATCAATGGTTAAATTGGTGGATCCAAGGACACATTTGGATGAAGGAAGGAAGAAACGGTGGTTTGAAACGTTCAGGGCTGTAATTTTATAATATTTATAAAAATTAGTTCATGTTCACTAATTTCGGGACATGAGTCTGACGTCATCATTGTTGATAATGATTTTTCCACTGTTTGGTAAGTATTCCTTCCCTAACCTCCCTTGATCCCCCCCAGTTAAACTCCCAAGCTTTTTGGCTTGTTTTTTGAAAAAAATTTTATATAAATTTTCTTACGAGTTTGACATGTTATTCAGAAAGTTTTTTCTGTATATCCCCAGGGTTACGTCCTCACCCTTAGGGTGCTTAGGCATTTTTAGTCATGCATCATACATCCAATGTATCGTTTTTTCTTCTAATGAAGATCTTGCCTTACATTGGATAGTTCAAAAATCTCTTACTGACTTCGGGCTGTGTTGCCTGGGGTCTCATTTCCGGTTTTCAGTCTGACGTTGTTTACATTAGCTACGTTTGTTATTTATGTGTAGGTTTGATATGTTAGGTCCCATAGTGTGACAGATAATTTTTGGGAGGAATAAATTAATTTTGTCCACACTTAGGCTCGTTTGGGATACATTTGGGCACTTTGTTCCCTTTGGGAACTTGGGCTCTTGTCAAAATGTTTCGAATTTTTTTTTTGTGTAAACTATTTTTCGATTTATATTTTGTTTGTTTTTGCTATGTATCTTTTTATTTGAATTTCATGTGGAATTGATGGGAGTACGATTGACTTAGTCTGATTCATTTGTAAGCATATTGCTCTTTAGCAAGGCGAGGAAGTCTTTCCTCTTATTTTCATGCAAGCTGCCTTGGTTGTAGTCAATGTACTTCTACTAATTCTTGCTCGTATGTGTCGCATGGGATGACAAACATTGCTGACGTTAGCGAGAGACCACTGCCGGCCCTCTCGCGATGAGAGGCTGCCACCGGTCCTCTCGCCCTAAGGTCGCTTTAGTTTATTAGTTTATATTTACAGAGGAACTAGAACACTGTGATGTTTACGTGACGCCGTCAGATAGTGTGCTTCTGTCGTCGCATTAAATAGTCAATCAGAGTGAGCGGCAAAAGTGCTCAAGAATATTAGACAGGGCAATAAACCACAGTGTGGTTTCAAATCACTGTCGCCAGCTAGCTCGACCGGTGAAGCGGTATCCCACCTGAGGGTACTGTGACGCCAGGTGTGTCCGTTGTGCTCAAGGAGAATAGAAAGGGTAGAGCGAGCACTGTAATATAATATCAATATAAGGCTCACCCTGCGACGACGGAAAGGAAGAAGCCGGCAAGTTTAGCAAGAAGCTTGGCGAAGTCTGAAGGACCGCAGGCTAGAGAGCCCCCCTCTCTCTTTATTATAACATCTGGGGCCAGATTTTATAGATCGAAACTTGCATCAGTCGGAGCATACGTCCACGACTCCCGGCCGGGACACTCCGTTCAGTTTACAGATGGGATCGGCTATAATCACGGCTTCTTCAACGTCTACAAAGCACACACGACTGCTCCTTGGCTATGTGACTTCTGATATCCAGCCTGCATTGCCGGGAAGTCACTCTTCGTCAGAGAAGTCACTCCATATAGTAGCCAAGGAGACGAGGCCTCATTTATAGGGACGTCCGCAGAAAAGAGCCATCTCGGACACACTGTCCCAGGAGCAGCCAGCAGCCATGCAACAGAAGACCGCTGCTCCTTAGGCCTCCGTAACGCACTTGCTGTCGCAGATTGCGCAGCTCATCGCAGCATCCCAGCAAATGCAGGAGCAGACGACGGCAGTCTCAGAACTTGAGCTGTCGGAAGGTGCTGGGTCGGTCCAGTCATCTGCACGTTCAAATGCTGATGACCATGAGTATAATCTGATTCTTTTGGAGGATGAAGGGGATTTGGAAGAGAAATACCCTTCCATTTCGGAACAACATAGTGGCGATAGCATTTATGCATCGATACTTCCCTGAGTGGTTCCTGACAATCAGAATGCTGCAACAGCTCGAAAGTAGCACTATTCAGTAGCTTAGATGAGGCCTTATATATCGGGACGTCTGGAGAAAGTGCCATCTTGGACACACAGTCCTGGGAGCAGCCAGCGGCCACAAGACCTCTGCTCCTCAGGCCTTTGTTACGGTTTTGCTGATGCAGATGCGCAGCTGTCGCATGGTGCTGGGTCGGTCCAGTTATCTGCATGTACAGATACCGTTGACCGTGATTTCAACTGATTCAGACGAATGATGAAGGGATATGAAGAATATTTACCCTCCCTCCACATTCAGTACAATATAGGGTTGAGAGGTTTTATTCCATCAACACTACCCTGAATGTTCCAACTAATCAGAATGCTGCTTCTATTTACAAGAAACCGCTAGCTTTTTTGAACGTTAAATTATCCGGAAAAAGAGAAGGAATGTTTTTTCCGGTTAAGTATAGACAGGTGTTGCAGGCTTTTGGCCTTTTAGACGACTCCATATTCAACTTTCCAGTGGAAAGATGCAAGACGGTTTCTTGTCATCTTTCTCTAGTTCTGCTCGTCAGAAAACAGTGAAGATGTTTTGAGAGTTCCTCTGCGTTTGAATGAGTAGGCTAAGAGCCTAGCTATGGCCTTACCTTCATCATTCATTATTCGCTTGGTCACAATTGAGACGACATTTATTCATTCAGAGCGAATTTAGACTCGCTGTATTACGCAGATCACCTTTAAGAACTGTGACGCAATGTCTCTACAGAAAGGAGTTGGAGGACGTTTGTACCTCATTTAGAGTCCTTTCCAGGGCTATATATATTTATCACTTATAACTCTGTCTTAACAAGTTGCTAATTCGGAGTTAAATAGACGTGACAGAGCCCTTGCGTCGTCATCCTTAATAGATGACAAGGTGAATAACTCTCTTAGAGTCGCTCCGGTTTCCAGAAACTAAGTTTTGGACGATAAGTATTCATTGGTATCATGGCCAAGCTACAAAGAAAGCATTAATACTCTGCTTCTTATGTCAACGTATAATCGACCATTAGCAGAAAGGAGTAAGGGAGGACGTCCTAGACAGAAGGTCGCCTATAAGGACTCCTTGTGAGGGTATAGTTAACTCTCCTATAATTACTCTAGGGATCGTCATATAGCGACTCGGATATGGAGCTTGCGTCTGATCGAGATTTCTAAACTGCTGGGTCAAGGCTATTCGCAAATGACATGCAGCTCCTCCTTTTGTAGGCCTCGCAGGTGCTACAGGTGTGAGTTAGGACCTCTGTTGTTTTGCGGTTGCTGGATGGTCATCAAGATGAGCATCAATCTGGGTAACTGTTATGGAGACTAGTAGTTCCGAAGTGTGGTTTCGGAAGGTCTGCGGCTATCTTTCCGAGAGAACCACAACTAAATTAATGTCTGATGGACAATGCTTCTGACTAATCCTTGCATAAAGTCTCTCCAATCGGAGGTAAAGGTTCTCTTTACAATGATGGTAATAGAGGTCGTCGAGAATCAAGATTCTCTGGAATTCTGTAGCCACCTGTTACTCGTTCTGAAGCCAAAGTGCTCATTCCGACAGATAATAGACTGGAGCTTGATAACAAGTTTATTGAAGCTCTAAAAGTTTATTTATGGCTATCATTTAGTCGGTTAAATGAGTGTTCGTGTGATTGACTATGCTATAAGCATAGATCTAAAGATAGCTTTTGGTCTGAAGATAGCTCCCTGTGCTGTCACTCGAATATTAACTTAATAATGTCTCATAACAATCTGGTTTGTCTATTATCCAGAAGGAATTAGTTTTATGCGACTGATGGAGATGTGCTGAACGGCTTCGCATCTTGTTTAGATGGGTCACTTACGCACACGTCCCCTCCAGTTATTCTTATGCAGATCTGGAGTGTGACAACGCATTCGCTCAGGACCAGTATTGTTTTAACGGATATAGTAAACAAAAGGGTCCATATTGAGGCAGATTTTCAGTGGTTAACTCATTAGTTCCGCTGCAACTGCCAGATCCGGCTTTCACGATTATGACGGGTATGAGTCAATAGTTTGGGGCACGACCCTGAGTACTACAGACTTTTAATGCAGGGGTCTGAGACCTTCGGTTCCTGTAGAAACATATAATCATCAGGAATGATGTTGATATTGTTTGCGCTACATCAATGCATTCACGCTAGTTCAGAGATTGTTGAACAACTCAATAATGGTAGCTTACATTAGGAACCAGGGCGGCACCCATTCACTTTTGTTATAATACCTAACGGAGAATCATTTTCATGTTCATCTCTCTATCCGTCATATACCTGGTTGTCGGAATGTACTAGTAGACTCGCTCCTCGGAAAGGTCGCCTGTTTCATATGTATGGATGTTCAACATGCATTTATTTGTACAATTTTGCTACCAGTGGGATCACCCCATGATTCTTTAGTTTGCACCGGAACAATTAGTTACTGTCATTTGTGTCGCCATGCCCAGATTATTGAGTGCAGGCAGTAGACGCTCTGCAATTTCATGGGGAGGAATAATAGGATACGTGTATCCTCCTATTCTTTGATTCAATAGCTTATGTTTAAGTTTAAACAGTGAATCTTACTGGTAGCACCTCTGTTGTCACAAAAATCTGGTATCAATCAGGGTTCGCACAGCTCTTGAAAAACCCTTAAAAATGAATTTTTTCTTGAAAAACCCTGGAATTTGAAATTAGCCCTTGAGAAACCTTTGAGCTTTCAGAAATCTCTTGAAAAACCCTTGAATACCAAGCTATTTCCTGGGCATTGTAAATACATGTGTACTTGCCTTTTACTTGTTTTTTTGCGCTCGTGTCGCTCAGTTAAAAAAAAAAAACATAAAAAAGTATGGAACGTTTTACCATAATTGGGCCGAGCTGACTGGGGCGAATTAATAGCAGGCAGTTGTGTTTGGTATTTTTTTTTAGTGAAGAGTGAGCTCTCTTTAGTTTATTTACTGCAGCATACTTGTGTTCAATGGTGGGTTTTATTTTCGTCTTGACTACTGTTGTTTGTTTTTTCCAAATATATATTCAAATGAGGCATTGTGTTTTCAACAAGAGCTGGCTGACTGACAAACGATATGAAAATTGGATTCGTGAGTTGAAAAGCGATAAGCATTCAGCTTTCTGTACTTTGTGTAATAAATCAATAAATTTGTCTGAAATGGGCGAATATGCTCTGTCGTCACATGCACGAGGAAAAAAACAAGTCTGTTTTGGGGGACAGATCGGGCCACACTAGTGGTTTGCAAACCATCATGTCATTTGTAAAAACGAACAGCCTGTCCACGATGAAAGCGTGTGAAGGTGTCAGTGCCAGCCATGGAGACTTTATAAGTTCGCAAAGTGATGATAGTGATACGGCTGTTGCTGGCCCCAGTAACAAAGTGAAACAGTCCACCCTGAACATTTTTTTAGCTCAACTTGACAAAGTCAAGCTGAGCTATTGCCATCACTTCTCGTCCATCGGCATACGTACGTACGTTAGTACGTACGTCCACAATTTCCTTGGGCACACCTCACAGGTCGCATTTATGATCAGATTACTTTGAAACTTGGTATGCTTGTTTGGGGTGACCTCTAGATGGGAGCTATCGATTTTCTTCAATTTCCGTCAAAAAATGTTGCCGCAGCCAACGTTCTTAGAACTTAGTTTAGTCAAACCACAATATTTCCCTTTGGCACACCCTACAGGGCACATTTATGATTTGCTTGCTTTGAAACCTGGTATGCTTGTTTGGGGAGACCTCTAGATGGGAGCTATCGATTTTCTTCAATTTCTGTCAAAAAATGTTGCCGTGGCCAACATTCTTAGAACTTAGTTTAGTCAGAAGACTCAATATTTCCCTTTGGCACACCCTACAGGGTACATTTATGATCGGATTGCTTTGAAACCTGGCATGCTTGTTTGGGGTGACCTCTAGATGGGAGCTATCCATTTTCTTCAATATCCGTCAAAAAATGTTGCCGCGGCCAATGTTCTTAGAACTTAGTTTAGTCAAACCACAATATTTCCCTTTGGCACACCCTACAGGGCACATTTATGATTTGATTGCTTTGAAACCTGGTATGCTTGTTTGGGGTGACCTCTAGATGGGAGCTATCGATTTTCTTCAATTTCTGTCAAGAAATGTTGCCGCGGCCAACGTTCTTAGAACTTAGTTTAGTCAGAAGACTCAATATTTCCCTTTGGCACACCCTACAGGGTACATTTATGATCGGATTGCTTTGAAACCTGGCGTGCTTGTTTGGGGTGACCTCTAGATGGGAGCTATCGATTTTCTTCCATTTCCGTCAAAAAATGGAACTTGGGCCTTAGTTTAGTCAGACCTCAATATTTCCCTTTGGCACACCCTACAGGGCACATTTATGATTTGATTGCTTTGAAACCTGGTATGCTTGTTTGGGGTGACCTCTAGATGGGAGCTATCGATTTTCTTCAATTTCTGTCAAGAAATGTTGCCGCGGCCAACGTTCTTAGAACTTAGTTTAGTCAGAAGACTCAATATTTCCCTTTGGCACACCCTACAGGGTACATTTATGATCGGATTGCTTTGAAACCTGGCGTGCTTGTTTGGGGTGACCTCTAGATGGGAGTTATCGATTTTCTTCAATTTCCGTCAAAAAATGTTGCCGCGGCCAACGTTTTTAGAACTCAGTTTAGTCAGATCACAATATTTCCCTTTGGCTCACCCTACAGGGCACATTTATGATTAGATTGCTTTGAAACCTGGTATGCTTATTTACGGAGACCTCTAGATGGGAGCTATCGATTTTCTTCCATTCTCGTCAAAAAATGTTGCCACGGCCAACGTTCTTAGAATTTAGTCTAGTCAGACCACAATATTTCCCTTTGTACACCCTACAGGGCACATTTATGATTGGATTGCTTTGAAACCTGGCATGCTTGTTTGGGGAGGCCGCCAGATGGGAGCTATCGATTTTCTTCGGTTTCTGTCAAAAAATGTTGCCTCTGGCAAAAAAAATGACATTGGTACCAATGATCTTCAATTTTGCCATTTCATTTATAACTTACCAAGTTCAAGTTTGTCAAGTTGAGCTACAGTGTCATTGACACTTTCATTTAAAAAATGATACACTGCGAGCTGAAATTATGTGGACAATGCATACAATCACCACCCACCAGTCCTATAAATCAAATGAAAACGTTTCGAAACTGTTTTCAGGTATGTTCAATGACAGTGCAGCTGCACAAAAATTCTGCTGTGGAGAAAGAAAATCTGCCTATTTAGCCATTTTTGGAATAGCTGAGTATTTTAAAGGTGTTCTGAAAAAAATCCAAAGTGTCTTTACTCTTCTTTATGATGAATCTTTAAATCAAAAATCAAAAAATAAACAAATGGATATTCATGTCATATACTGGTATGAAGACATCAACCAGATTGTTACTAGGTATTACAATTCTGTTTTTCTTGGCCATGCAACAGCAGAGGATATGTTGGAACATTTTTCAAACTGTGTTCTTAATGGGGGTCTCAACATGGGAAAACTTGTTCAAATTGGCATGGATGCCCCCAATGTCAACTGGAAGTTTTTTGACCTAATTTTTGACAAGATTCAAACTGATTTTTCATTACATTTGTTGAATGTTGGTTCATGTGGACTCCATGTGGTACACAACGCTTTTAAAGCTGGAGCTGAAGCTTCTTGATGGGAAATAGAATGTTTTCTGTCCAGTTTGTATTATTTGTTCAAGGATTCGCCAGCTCGACGTGAAGATTTCAGAAATGTCACAGACAACTCAAAATTACCTTTGAAATTTGTAAAACATCGATGGTTAGAAAACGAACCTGTTGCTAAAAGAACATTAGATATCTTACCAAACATAAAAAATACATTGATGCTGCCATTTCTAAAACCGTTTCTTGCCCAGGCAATAAATCTTCTGAAGTTATTTAAAAATTGATTAAAGATAAACTGCTCATAGCTAAGCTTCATTTCTTCAAACTTGTATCGAGTCTTCTGCAGCCATTTCTTACTGCTTATCAGACAGACAAACCCATGATTTGGCTGATGATTTTGCCCAGATGTTGAGAAGTCTTTTTTAGAATGTTTGTGAAGTCTGATGTTTTAGATAAATGTGAATCTTGTGAAAAACTTTCTAAAATAAATATTGAAGACAAAAACATATATGTAACCTACAAAAAAATAGAAATTGGTGTTTTGACACAAAAAGCAGTTGTTGAAGCTAATGTTTCTGAAAAACAGGTACTGGACTTCAGAATGGAGTGTAGGCAATTTCTTGTAGCACTGTGTAAAAAGCTGCTAAACAAATGTCCATTATCATACACACTTGTAAGAGCTTTATCAGCATTAACCGAACCCCGGGAAGTAAGCAGCACTTGTTTACTGCGGTAAACCAGTTCCGCTTTACTAGTAAAATAGGACCCAGTCACCAATGCTTGGGGTGAAAGTCCTCTAAAATGGGCAACATGTTGATCAACGATTGACTATCCTTGACTTCATCGCCATGTTGTGTCACGATTAGCCATTGTGCATAAATATGTGACGTTAACCTCCATCAAACAAACAATCAGCATTAACCCTTTACCTAACATGAAAAGCAGACGACACTTGCAAAAAAAATTCTTGAATAACTAAATTTTTTCATTTTTTGTCTCAAAAACATAGGTTATGACCCCTCGTTGGAACGAGCTTGACGAGCTCGTTCCAATGAGGGGTCATAACCTATGTTTTTGAGACAAAAAATGAAAATATTTTGAAAATTAATTGGCGATTTTTGAGAATAGCGCTGGCCGGTTTTGGCCGTTACGTTGGGTAAAGGGTTAAACCCACTTAAAATGTTAGAAAACCCATATGTGTGTAGGCAAAATTTTAAGAAAATAATTTCTATTTTGACTGCTGCTAAAAGAGTTGGTGATGATTGTGATTTGATTATAGAGGAGTACAACCAGTTTATTGACTACATCAAAATCACAGGCTCTTCTAAATTTGCCAAATTTTCAAGAAAAGATCAAAGAATTGATTCTTTCTTCATGGAACACATATCAACATCTCAGTTTGAAAGGCTTTTTAAAACTGTGAAAGTACTGCTCCTAATTTCTCATGGTAATTCGAGTGTGGAACTTGGTTTCTCTGTTAACAAGGAGGTAGAGGTAGAGAACCTTTTGGAACAATCATTAATTGCTCAACGGATAATATGTGATTATGTTACTAAAGCTGGTGGCATATTGAACGTTACAGTTAATAATGAGCTTTTGGCATCAGCAGCTAGTGCTCGGCACAGATATGAAATGTACCTAAGAGACCTACGAGAGAAAACTAAAACTGTGGGAGAACAGAAAAAAAGGAAATTGTGCCTTGGTGAGATAGAAGATCTGAAACAAAAAAAAAAGAGGATGAAATTGGATATTGAACACTTAAGAAATGATGCTGATAAGCTTTGTGAAAAAGCTGAAGCAACAGGGAAATTATTCTTTGTTACTCAGGCAAACTGTCTAAAAAAAAAGAGCTGTTGAAAAGGAAAAAGAATGTAAAGATGTTGAGTGAGATTAACAAATAAAATAGATTCACTGAAACAGTAAGGGAAACATGATTCCTTTACAGAGAACAAACTTTAATTTTTTTTGGTGTGTGTGCTTTTTATTTTTTTATTAGACTGTGACTAGTGTAAATGTATACATTTACATGTGACATGCAGTGCAGATACATGTATTAGTAAGTGTTACAAGATGTTCAAGCATCAAGTCATGAAATCTCAAGATTACTGTAACACAGATCACACTTTGGGTACCAGTTCTTCCTGACTTCCTAAGTCAGATCCGTGTCACATGAATCTTAGATTTTTAGAGCTCATACAACAAGCTGAATAGTATATGTAGCTCTTGAAAAAAAAAAAAAAAAATCCTTGAACCCTTGAACTTTGTGAGCAAATTTTTGTATGAACCCTGATTGACATGGGTACGATTAAATAATACAGGTGAGGGGATTTCGTTATGACTTCGAATCCCCCCCCCCCCCCCCACCATGAGAGAACCATTGCAGTTCCTATATTTTTCTGTTAACTGACTCAAGTACGATTGAATAATGTGGGTGAGGAGATTGCGTTATGACTTTGAATCCCCATACCCCCCCCCCCCCCCCCCCCCCATACACACACACACACACACACTCAGACACTTCCTTATGTGTTATAAGCAATTACCGGGCAAGACGTAGTTCTCTTCCCGCAAGCTTTATTATTGTAATACATGCATTTTATGCATTTATGTAGTGTTCTGTGGCAACCTCATGGGCTCATCTGCTTTTTGTCTGAATTAATGCCCTATTATTTTGGTTGATTTGTTATAGACAAGCGTTTATTTATAAATCATCACAATTAAATTGTTACTCTTGAGTACCTCGCAAGCTGCATAACCAGTTAACTGGTATTCAGATGATTACATGCTATTATATATGCACTCACGCATTACTATTATTAGGCTAACACTTTATTGTATTTGGTGGACCTTGAAATAAAAATTTATTTTGGGGGCGGTACGTGTAGGAGCCTGTTAATCATACCTTTGTACATATCTAGATCCAAGTTTCTATTTTGTTTGGTACTCATATTACACATGCTTATACGATCATAGATATCGGATTATTCACATTGGAGAGTGTTGTTACTGGAATTTATTGTACAGTGGCCGCCTATGAATCTTGTAGGAAGTGTACTTTCTCTTCAGGAATCGTTCAGTGTGGCTTGATTAGATATGCGTATGTTATATTGTTTATATCACCGGTTTTCGATGTATCTGTATATGTTGTCTGCAGTGTATGCCATTTACTGTGCAATATTAATTTCCAGGATCGTCGCTATAGCCATAACTTCTGAAGTAACATTAAGCACCATTTATTAATCTTGAATTAATACCTGAGTGCGTGTTCGACGATTAATTATATTGTTTTTGGGTACTGCTCTTATTGTTTCCAGAGCTCTCCCCCTTTTTTATTTTGAAGGTTTCTTAAAAAAAGGAGGGGGGGGGGGGGGGGTTTTACCCATAATCTGGCTTAAAATGTATGTATCTTTGAAGGATGCTGTTTTTATCTGTATTTATATCCTGCATACAGCTGAAATGTTATTGTAAGGTGTATGTTTGTGGGTGATTTTCGAGATTTTCACTCATTCTCAGATCCGCCATCCTAATTTTTGGCGCTTAGTTTGGGCCAGCCTTGGAAAATTAGGAACTTGTCTTCATACTTACAATAAGGAATTACTTAAATTGGGCTCCTTGTTCAGAATATGTTTCTATTACTGTATAGAGAGACATACATGTAATTCCTAACTTCCTTCATTATGGATTGCAGGATTGGAATTACTTCAGAAGTCTTAAGCCCTCCACCTGTTTACGATTCAGCTATGTCTTGGCCATTGGTATACTGTGTAAAAATATGATAAATTTATACCAATTTGTATATTTTTATACTTACCAATGGCTCAGACGGGAAGGGCCCTCCCCACTGAATTAGTATGTAATACTCTCTTTTAGAAAGAATGGTGTTGGCGCCAATTCGGTCACTTTCTGACGTCTGCGCATGTGCAGAGGGTAAATGTATGGAGGACCAGTTAGGACTTCTAATTTTCGGTATTTTTATACTGTACCAATGACCCAGACTTAGCTGGTGCAAACTCCATTAAATTCAGGGCCAAACACAAATTTTGCCCCCTCCCCATAATCCCCAAAATTTGCATCAAAAACTGAAAATTAGATGTCTTAGTAGGTCCTCCATACTTTTACTCCACTGCGCATGCGCAGTGTCAAGGAGGTCTCGAAATTGGTGCCAAAATGTCATTCTTTCTTTGTTTGGTCCTGAAATCATTATCACCTCACTGATATTTGTGCTGTAAATCTCAGTTTTAATGATGCCAGACACATAATTATGAGAGAAATGGTGGATATGAAGAGGATATAGGATGAGGAGAGTGAAAACAGTGGTTTCAGATCTTCAGGGCTGTAACTTACAATTATTTTATGAAATTATTTCATGTTGCCTATTTTCGAGGCATGGCCCTGTTGTTGTCATTTTTGCTATGAATGTTCCATTGTTTGATCAGTGTTTCCTCTCTCCCTTTCCTTCATTCCCCTTGGCTATTCTCCCTTGCTTTTGGCTTATTTTTGTAATGTTTATTACTAAAATTTCTTGGGAGTTTGGGCTTGGAAACAGAATTATTTTCTGTTTTTTCCCCCATGTTTACGTCCTCACCTTTGGGTGTTTAGGCGTTTTGGTCTGCATCTATCATCTGATGCTCTGCAGTTTCTTCTGGGGAAGGCTCTGTTTAGCATCAGATAGTGTTTAAATTAGTCACTGATTTCGGGCCATGGTTACCAGTGCCTGGAGTCATGTTTCTGGTTTGTTTACACTTTTTGTTTACGTTGACAACAGTTATTTCTGATAGTGATTTCTTGTCTTCTACCTAGTTTAATTCATAGTAAGATTAATATCTTCCGTAAGTGTTACATTAATTTTTCAAAATGATTTAAAATTTTTGTCCACACTTAGGCTTTTTTGGGGATCTATTTGGGCTCAGGGTTCCCTTTGGGAACTTGGGCTCTTCTGAAAAATTTTCAAAATTTTTTCT
The DNA here is from genome assembly GCA_031216915.1 of Pictodentalium vernedei. Classification (NCBI taxonomy): domain Eukaryota; kingdom Metazoa; phylum Mollusca; class Scaphopoda; order Dentaliida; family Dentaliidae; genus Pictodentalium; species Pictodentalium vernedei. Next base: position 80,115,167 of record CM062291.1, read on the forward strand.
TGTTGAATTATTTTTTCGTATTATTATAATGGATTATTATATTATGTATCTTTGTTTTCAAGGCTTATTGCGAGCACTATGACTGTTTATTTTTCACTATGAAAGATTATTGCTCAAATTGTAATGGAAGGAAATCTTCCTCTGATTCTCAGGATTTCTGTATTAATTGTAGTCAGTGTACTCGCACTAATCTTTATTCAGTGTGTATCAATTGGGATGACAAATGTTGGACACGTGTGTCACGGTATGTTGTTAGCGGGGAGAGGACCATGCCGGTCCTCTCGCTGCAGGGTCACTCTAGTTTTTCACTCTCTTTTTCAGAGGAACAAGAACAGGGTGATGTTTCCATGATGTCGTCTACAAGTGCGCGTCCGTCGTCACAGTCTAGAGAAGAGCTAGCGGCTAAAGTGCTCATGGATATACGGCAATTGCCTAAGAGGCCCCAAGTAGGGTCGACGGCATTGGCGTCTATGTCCGCTAGCTCGCCCGAGTGGGGTCAGCACCCGGGTTCGTCCGTTGCGGTCCAGGAAGGAATTTTGGGTGTTGCGAGCACTGTAAAGTTACCACAGGCACACCCAGTGACGACGGAACTCAGGATAGGACGGAAAAAGCCTTTGGGTTCGGTTCCTAGCTCGTCCAGCTCCGCACGGGCTGCGAGCAAGAGAGGTCCCTCTCTCGTACAACAACATCGCGATCGGGATGTTGTGGTACATAAGTTCCTCAGTCGGAGCTTACCTCCACCCCTCAGGACGCTCCGGTGTATAGACAGTCTGGCGAGACTGTTTCATTGGCTTCTTCATCCTTACGACAGCTCACCCGACCGCACCTTGGCTACGTGACCGCCAATATCCAGCCAGCATCGCCGTCCAGAGATTCCTCCTCGACAGCCGGGTCATGCCATCCGGTAGCCAAGGATACGAGGCCTTCTTCTTCCGGACGTTTGCATAAAAGGAGTATGCAGGAGACAACATCCACGGAGCTTCCAGCGGCAAAATCCCGTAAGACCGCATCTCTGCAGGCCTTGTTAATGGACATGCTATCGCAGATAGCACAGATCATAGCAGCAGCCGGCAGAAGCTCTGTCGGAGCAAGAATTATCTGATGATGCTGGGTCAGTTCATTCCGCAGCTGGATCTGGAGCGGACGCCCGAGACGTTCATGGGGTCCATCAGGATGGTGAGAGGGATACTGACGAGTTGGAATTCTCCCTTTCGGAACAACAGAAAAACGCCGTCGAGTGTATCCGGCATTTCCTTCCAGAAGTTGTTCCAGCGGACAAGGATGCTGCGCAGCCGGTTAGGAGGCTTATAGCGCCACTGGACACCAATTTTTTCAATCGCTTTAAGGCTTTGAGTTTCCGTGGCAGTCCAGGAATGTCTCACGAACATTCGAGCTTTTGAATGACGCTATCAGTAAACTTGCTTCCAAAACGGGCAAGTCAGCCTTCCTCACAGCAAATGCTCTTAATCTGCCTTTCATTAATTCATGAAATAGGTTTGAAACGGCAGGACAGGGCGTTCAGAGAGTTCCTCTGTGTCTAGACGACCAGGCTGAAGACCTTGAATTATCCATGCTGTCATCTATGTCTATTCAAAGCTCTACGTTGGAAACAACAATTTCGTCTAATAGAGCAAGTTTAGATGCACTTTCGTTCGCAGATCACCTTACCAGAGCATAGTCATTATGCCTTGAAGGACAAGAATTTCAGGACGTACAAACTTCCTTGAGAGTTCTGTCAAGGGCTATTGCTTTTTCCACGTATAACTCCGCCCTTTCATTGGCTAATCTGGAGTTGGTTAAACATGACGGAGCCCTAGCTATGTCCACGAGAGTGGACAGTAAGGTGAAAAACTCTCTTAGAGGCAAGCTTTCTGCTATTTATGATCAATTAACTGGTAAAGTGCTGAGTTTTTTCTGACAACAAATCAAAGCTCATCATATACGGCTCTATTACATTTAATTGGATAGTGCCTTATAGGCACTATCCAATTAAATGTCAGAGAGAAAGGTATTGTATAAAAAATATTATTCAGATCAGGGACAAAAAAGGATTCCTCAGGTTGAATGTAGCTACAGACAGTTATTGCCTGTCACTTTTAGTAAAGCCCAAAATAGGGCTTCCAGCACTCTACCAGTTAACTACGAAAGCTTCAGACTCTCTGCTATTTAAGTCCGCTTCTAAAAAGTCGGAATCAGCGGAGAAGAGTAGGCCAGGAACTTCAGGGACGGGTACGTCCAGGGGAAGTTCTTATAGAGGTTTGTACGCGTCCTCTAGGCCTTATTCTGGAGACCGTCAAGGCAGCGACTCTAGTAGGGGCCGTAACGCTGGTCGTAATAACAGGTCAGACGCCCCTAGGTCGACGGCGCGAGGTGCGGGCCATAGAGGATGTGGTTTCTCCTTCCGCAAGCCTCGCAGGTCCAGGAGGTGATAGTGTAAACCTCTGTCGCGTTCCAGTGGGCAGAAGGTTGTCGAGTTTCTTAGAAAATTGGGAATTAATTACGGAGGACCCTTGGGTTTGAACGGTTATAGCGGAAGGACTGAAACAGTCCTTCAAAGGAAAACCTCCGTTAACTTGAAGTCCAAGATGGACTCAACTTCCATCAAATCTACAAAAAAGAGACGTGCTTCTTTCAGAAGTCCAGTCGCTCGTACTGAAGAACGTGATAGAGGTCATAGAAAACCAGGAATCTCCAGGTTTCTACAGCCATCTTTTTCTGGTTCCGAAACCAGACGCCACATTCCGTCCAGTAATAGATTTAAGCTAGATAAGCAAGGTGATTGTGGCTCCAAAATTTTATATGGAGACCATTCGATCGGTCAGATTGAGCATTCTCGTGAACGACTATTCCGCAAGCATAGATCTCAAGGATGCGTACTTTCACGTCATGGTACATCCAGCGTTCAGAAAGTATCTTCGTTTCGCTGTCCTAGGTGTCGTATATCAGTTCCGTGCGATGTGCTTCGGTCTGAATCTAGCGCCCTGGGCTTTCACTCGAATAATAACTCGGTAATGACTTACTTCCAAGCTCATTTGTCTGCGGTAACGTCGGCCTACCTGGACAATTTTCTTCAAAGGTATGGCAACGAGTTAACGCTTCAGAACAATGTTCAGAATCTGCTTCTATTGCTCTGACGTCTCGGTTTCATAGTAAACTAGCAGAAGTCGGATCTGGTGCCGTCCAAGTTATTCACCCACCTGGGAATGAGCTTCGAGACGCACAACAATCTCGTTTGTCTGCTGTTAACCAGAGCAAAGTTAGTCAGTTGTTACGCTCGCTTTTGTCTAAACTCAGAGAAGGTTACAGCGAGAGAATTCATGAGACTGATAGGTCTGTGCGGAGCGGCCGCGGATCTCATTCCAATGGGGCAGCTACGCACTCGTCCTCTCCAAATCTTTCTGACTCAGAATTGGAAGACGAAGACTCATTCGCTCGATAGGTCATCCTCTTGTCAAACCAAGTGAAACAAGAGACTGGGGCAGACATTCAGTGGTTAACTCAGGGAATTCCACAGCAATTGCCGGATCCGAGATTTACTATTATGACGGTTGCCAGTCAAACAGGTTGGGGCGCGAAACTATGCCCTTCGGATTCGAGGTGCCAGGGTCTTTGGGATCCACAGTTTTTAAGCAAGCACATAAATTTCAAAGAAATGATGTCAATTTGGCTTGCGTTGCATCATTGGATGGACATTATTCAGAATGCACACGTGCAAATTCTATCCGACAATACCACGGTGGTAGCGTATATTCGGAATCAGGGAGGCACTCATTCCATTCCATTGTTCAAGCTAACGGAAAGAATCCTTCTGTTCTAGAACATCAAGTTCTCCTATCAGTCCGTCATATTCCAGGTCGTCTGAATCTGTTAGCAGACTCCCTTTCACGGAGGGGTCGCCTGTTGCCGTCGGAGTGGACTCTCAACAAACAGGTTTTCAATCAGATTTGCTACCAATGGGAGTGGCCAATGATAGATTTGTTTGCGACGCATCTCAACAATCAGTTGCAGATGTATGTGTCCCCATGTCCAGATCCTCGTGCGTTTGCAGTAGACACTCTAACGATCTCGTGGGATGGGATAATAGGATATGCATATCCTCTAGTGCCGTTGATTCAGCAAATATTGCTCAAGATAAGGCAATCCCAGTGCAAGATTCTGTTGGTAGCATCTCTGTCTCCGCAGAGACCGTGGATAAATCTACTCACGTGCCATGGGACATGCTGCAGAAGCTTCCTCCACGGGAGGATCTTCTGTCGCAGGGGAAATCATGCACTCTTCACCACAATCCGCAAGGTCTCAACCTTCACGTATTTCCGTTGTGCGGTCCTTCTTGCACAGCAAACGTATTACAGGACAAGCAGTGGACGCAATTTCTAACTGCAGGAGAACCTCCTCTTCGCCAAATTATGCAGCAAAATGGAAGGTCATTCGTCAGTGGTGTTGGGATCACTCTGTGGATATCTATGATCCCTCCATTCCTGACATTGCAAATTTTCTGGTCTATTTGTTTGATGAGATCCAAACTGCAGCCTGTTACTATCAAGGGTTATAGGTTTATGTTATCTGATACCTATGCACACCATGATACATTAATGATTGGATCTAATGTTTCTTTATCTAAATTAGTAAGAAACTTTTCGATAAACAGACCTAGAACCCTTAGATTAATTCCGAAATGGAATTTAGCATGGGTTCTTCTTAAGCTAAAGGAAGCACCTTTTGAGCCTCATGACACAGTGGACTTCAAATTCTTAACATATAAGACAGCTTTTCTCTCAGCCTTCTCTTCTGCTAGAAGAGTTAGTGAGCTTCATGCATTATCTGTGGATGATTCTCACTATCGTAGTGTCGGTAATACTATTACCTTTACTACTAATGTTGGATTTTTGGCTAAGAATCAGGCTCCTAATAAGTATCCTGAACCTATTGTTGTTAGGGCCCTTCCATCTTCCAACGGGCGTAGGCCTTTACTCTGTCCGGTTAGAGCAATATGTATTTATAAACTTAGGTCTGAGTTCATTAGAAAGGGACATAAGCATTTCTTTTTGTCCTTGATCCCTAATAGAAAGGACATTATGGTTCATTCTAATGCTAGATGGATTCAATTAACTATACGTACTGCTTATGAAAAGTTATCTTCATCTCAGCAGTCTGCGCTTAAGATTTCGGCTCATGAAGTAAGAGCTCTATCAACATCTTGGGCTTATGCTAATAATGTTGCTATTACAGATTTAATGAAGGCTGCATATTGGTCTCAGCCTTCCACTTTCACGAATTTTTATCTTAGAAATATTGAGTCCATTTCTGGAGATTTGCATTGTTTAGGTCCGTTATCAGTTGCTCAGAATATCATCCACTAAACAGAGGCAACTACAGTTATGTAGGCTTTCTGTTGCGGCAGTGACTCTGTCCTGCTGCCCTCTTCGCTCTGGGGCATTTGACCCAGGGCAAGGGGAAGGGGGGGGGGGGTGTAAAGGGGGCAGGTGCCCCCTTAGGTCACCTGCTTTATTGTGAAAAGCAAGGGAATACCTCCCCCAGAGTCAGTAATTCCGAGTCGGTACCGGGATGGTTTTAAAGTGTAAAGCTAATGTTTACTCATGTCATGTTATATTTTTAAAGTGTAGCTCGGTGTGAAGCATTTGTATATGTCACGTGTCAAACGAGCGTTTATATACACAATCCTCAGACACTTTTATAAGTGTAAAGAGTCTCATTTCTCTGGACTGCCTTTATTTATTGGCTTACTTTTAAAAATAATTAGTATAAAGGGTTATACTGGATATTAATAGAGATCATTGATGTTATTGTGCTCAATTACGGAATGGTATTGTGTCTTTCCTCTTTGATAAGAATAAGAAAGATACATGTAAATCCTATCTCTCCTTTTCTCCTTGAGGGGATAATTCTGTCATATGTAATTGAGCCTATTGGATTTTCCTTTATGTCCTAGGCCCTCCAGCCTTTTTACTATTCAGCTAAGTCTGGATCATTGGTACAGTATAAAAATGTTAAAAAATTTATAGTAATTTATATATTTTTTATACTTACCAATGACCAAGATGGGGATGACCCTCCCAGGAGTTGGGAACTCTTGCTTTGTACTTAACACTTACCAGGCACTGGTTGTAAGAATGACATTTTGGCGCCAATTTTGAGACCTCCTTGACACTGCTCATGTGCAGTGAAGTAAAAGTATGGAGGACCTACTAGGACATCTAATTTTTGGTTTTTGATGCAAATTATTGGGATTAGGGGGGGGGGGGGGGGGGGGGAATTTGTGTTTGGCCCTGAATTTAATGGAGTTTGCACCAGCTAAGTTTGGGTCATTGGTAAGTATAAAAAATATATAAATTACCATAAATATTTTAACTTTGCATGCAAATTTGGGGGATTGGGGGGCAAAATTTGTGTTTGGTCCTAGGTATTTTAGAGTTAGCACTAGCTATGTCTGGGCCATTGGTAAGTATAAAATATACAAACTGGTATAAATTTATCATTTTTCTCCAAAACTTCTACAAAACAATATCATGTGACAGTATCGTTGAGCTCATTCCAATGAGGGGTCACATGATATAGTTTTGTTGAAATTTTAAAAATGATTGTTTCAACTGGTGAATTTGTATAATGCGTAATTTTGTGCAGAGATTTTCTCAGATGTTTATGGGTCGATTCCTTTTAAGCTTGGTAAGAATGTTTATTACCATGGGAACCTGTGCATCTGCAATTATGGTTTCGATCAGACTTTTTTGCCAGAGTTATGCCCCTTTCATCTTAGAATGCCAGAATCTTGTCCGAAGATTTTCTCAGATGTTCATATGTTGATTCCTTTGAAACTTGGTATGAATGTTCACTACCATGGGATCCTGTGCACCTGCAATTATAGCTTTGATCAGACTTTTTTTGCCAGAGTTATGCCCCTTTTCATCTTAGAATGCATGAAGATTGTCTGGAGATTTTCTGAGACATTTGTGGATTGATTCTGTTGGCACTTGGTATGGATGTTCGCTACTATGGGAACCTGTGCACCTGCCTAGTTTCAGTTGGACTTTTTTTTTCCAGGGTTATGCCCTTTTTATGTCCCGGCCTCTTTGAGGAGGGGGCATTATATTATCACCATGTCCGTCGCCATCCGTCTGTTAACTTTTCGCATTCCGTCAAGTAACTAAAGTTCTACCAACCAGATCTTTACCAAACTTCATATGTGGGTTAGGTATGATGAGTCGAAGAAGCCTATTTTTTTTACCATGATGTGCCAAAGGTCAAGGTCACAGTGACCTCCAATGTTAAATACACTTGAAATTGGTTTCCGATCTATAACTAAAGTTTTGCAAGACTGATTTTGATTTAAGTCAGTATGGAGGCTAGGTATGGTGTGAGGTAGAACCCTATTCATTTTGATGTTCATGTGCCAAAGTACAAGGTCACTGTGACCTTCAACATTAAATGCACTTGAAACAGATTTTCGCCGCATTCCATCAGTTAACTAAAGTTCTACCAGCTGGATCTTTACCAAACTTCATATGTGGGTTTCATATGTGTATTCATTTTGATGTTCATGTGCCAAAGTACAAGGTCTCTGTGACCCTCAACGTTAATTGCACTTGAAACAGATTTTCGCTGCATTCCGTCAATTAACTAAAGTTCTACCAGCTGGATCTTTACCAAACTTCATATGTGGGTTTTGTATGCCGAGTGGAAGAATCCTATTTATTTTGACCATGATGTGCCAAAGGTCAAGGTCACAGTGACCTCCAAAGTTAAATACACTTGAAAGTGGTTTCCGATCTATAACTAAAGTTTTGCAAGACTGATCTTGATATAACTCAGTATGGAGGCTAGGTATGGTGTGAGGTAGAACCCTATTCATTCTGATGTTGATGTGCCAAAGGACAAGGTCACGGTGACCTTCAACATTAAATGTAAATGAAACCTGTTTTTGCTCAATAACTAAGGTTTCACAGGACCAATCTTAAAATAACTTCATATGTGGATTAGGTATGATGAATGGAAGAACCCTATTCACTTTGACTCTGATGCGACACGGACAAGGTCAAACTGACCTTCACTATTAAATGTTCTTGAAACGGGTTTCTGCTCTATAACTAAACTCTTGCAGGATCAATCATAACTTGACTTCTTATGTGGATTAGATATGATGAGTGGAACAACACTATTTATTTCCTAGGGGGGGGGGGTTTGACCATCCCTTACCAGGCGGGTCCTCAGGTGGCGGATAGAGGACGGCCTGCTCAGTTGGGCAGGTTTGCTGGTTTTTTAATTAGCAGGTTTACTCAATTGAGCTGGTTTGCTGCAGAATATATGAATATGCAGCCCCGGACCAAAATGGTCAACCCTGCTTATACCATCTTGCAGGCACCTTGTTCTCCCCGGAGTTTGAGTTGACTTTGGTTCACCTTGATCACTGTGATCAATGGTGAAGTCCCGAAGCAAAGATGGCATTGTACCTTTGAGCCATTTGTATTATGTTTGGTATTCCGAAGATTTTGTTGTTATTTTTTTTAACTACTGTTGCATATGATGGAATAGATGCATTCATGCCAGGCTTTGACACAACAATTGCTCTGGCCTCCTGGAAACTAATTTGTTTTTCACTTTTTATTTTTTGGATGGATTTCTCTTTTTTCCAAACAGGGACATTTTTTGAAGATGATATGTGATTGCCCCGACAGTTTATACACTTGACTGGATTATTACATTGGGTGCGATCCAAAGGCCCCGGAGGAAGGAATCCTGAAGTTGAGAACAGACTGGGCCCCGGTTAGGACAAATCTCCATGATGGAGATCAGGTCGTAAACACTGCTTTGGCAATGATCTCCATCATGGAGGTACCTGTTCAATACACTGTTTTGGCCCCAACTTTGGGAGTAGAAGGCTGGTTGGATGGTCCGTTCTGGCCAATCCGGAGCCCCCACTCCAAAAAGTACTGGGTGTCACATCAGGGGCATTTGGTGGTCATTCAGTCAGTCATTTCTTTTACTTGCATACCATAATTGCCATTATGTTCTGTTTTAAAACATTCTATTTTTTAACAATTACTAAATTTTGCTGCACTGTCTTTTCAGTTCTACGTGGCAACTGTTATTTAGTGTTTTGTAAAGTGATTGTTTGAATGGCCGCCATCTGAAGACCAGGCACTTCCATACACAGGCCAATCAGCCAGTGGCATGCTTCAGCATTTACACTGGCTGAGTATACTGCCCTAGTATAAGCATGTGGGAATACTGGCAGCCCGGAGGGTTCACTGCACCACAGTAACTCTACCCCTTGTTGGACTCCGTGGTGGGTGGGAGCCGGGGCATTGAATCATTTATACTATTCAATATGGCATCACAACCAAAAACAAAACGACCTTTTTTGGCTACAGGACTAGATGACTCTGACTCAGAAGAAGAATTGATAGCATCTTTGATACCACCGGAAGATAACATACCAAAATTTAATTTATACTCATTCAGTGCATAAAACAAATTCAGGTCCATAACCTTCTGCACACAACAAAACTGATCGATATAAGTTTTAAGGTCAACAACTATCATAAAACTCTAAATTCTAGCAAAGGTGTTATCAGAACCTGTGAACTATATGATATGACAGAAAATGAAATCACAACAGAACTTAAACCCCAAGGAGTAACAACTGTAAAATGTGTAGAAATTAAGAAAAATGGTAAAGCAAATAGATATATTTGTACCTTCGATAGCACAAGGCCTCCAAAATCAATTAAAGTTGGTTACTTGAACGTCGGAGTGGATTTGTATGTTCCAAATCCACTCCGATGTTTCAGGTGCCAAAAGTTTGGTCACGGTCAAAATAACTGTAGAGGACAAACAATATGTTTCAGATGCAGCCAACAACACCAAGAGCCGTGTAATAATCCAGTCAAGTGTATAAACTGTCGGGGCAATCACATATCATCTTCAAAAGATGTCCCTGTTTGGAAAAAAGAGAAATCCATCCAAAAAATAAAAAGTGGGACTTCACTATTGATCACAGTGATCAAGGTGAACCAAAGTCAACTCAAACTCCACCAACCACTCGCACATCAACAGAAGAAAAATCGAAAGCAAATCAGAAGAAGGATCAAGTTGGAACTAAAACGGAAGAGAAAAAAAGAGAGGGAAGCAAAATTAGAACTGAAAATTGACCAAACTGAATCAAAACCAGAACTCCAACCTCTGAGTCAGTGTCAAAGAAGAAACCAAGAAAAACTCAAAAAAAACTGGAGAAAACAAAACAAGCATCAGACAGATTACCTAAAGCTCTTCAAGACCCAATTACCCGCAACAGGTTTGAGGGTCTTGAAGAAATGGAAGTTGGTGAGTGCATCGACGAACCATTCGAGCACTTACGCTTGTCGTCTTCTCAGAATAGATCCCCACGTAAAGCATCACCAAAAAAGAAGACATACGTCCACCAGCAAAATCTCCACCCAAACATGGATAATACTTTCAAATACAACATCATACAGTGGAATTGTCGAGGTTTTAAAGCGAATTTTAATGAGCTGGGCCTGTTAAGCCAAAAATATAACCTGCAGCCTTTTGCCTGCAGGAAACTTTTAAAGAAACCCTAGGCTCAAGATCATTCAGCTTTTAAACATTATAAATCGTATAATGCTTGGGTTGATGATATTGATCTTCATATTCGTGGAACACCTGTCCTGGTTAGAAACAACATTATTCACAGTCCTGTATCTTTGCAATCAAATTTACAGGCTGTAGCAGGTCGCCTAACTTTGGACAAAACGGTTACACTTTGTTCGATTTACGTTTCCCCAAATAAATCGCTGCAACTGAATGATCTTGAGTTATTGGTCCAACAACTCCCAACTCTGTACATTTTGTTGGGTGATATTAACGCTCATAGCCCACTTTGGGGTAATTCCTGCATTATGAAAGATGCAAAAGGCAAAACTGTAGAAGAGCTCATTACAAAATTCGACTTGTGCTTGTTCAGTGGTGGATCAGACACTTATCTGCACCCTGCATCTGGTTCATATACAATGATTGATCTTTCAATTGCATGTCCTTCTATCTTCCTCGATTTTTCTTGGAGGGTGGAAGATGACTTGTGTGGGAGTAATCACTTTCCAATTGGCGGATGATGAGAGAGTGCCCCAGTGGAACTTTAAAAAAGGCTTACTGGACACTTTTTCGTCGCTTTGTTCTGAACGTCTCACACAGGAGAAATTTCTGGAGAGTACTGACCAGATTGATCATTTCACCACAGAGTTGCCTGACATTGCAAGACAAGTCATTCCTAAAACCTCGGCAAATCCAAAACGTTTCAGTAAACCATGGTTTGATACTGAGTGCAAACAGGTTATAAAAGATCGCAAGAAATTTGAGAGGGAATTTAATAAGTCACCAACCACACAAAACTTGTACAAACTACGTATCAATCGGGCAAAAACATGACTACTTATAAAACAAAAAAAGAAACGTTTGTGGGAAACTTATTTTTCTAAACTTAATCAAAACACCCCCATCACTAAAATTTGGAAAATGATTTAAAAAATTAAAGAAAAAGAAACAAAATCAGCAGTACAACACCTACAAGATAACAAAACACTCATTACATCAAAATAAGAAATTTCAAACAAGTTGGCCTCTACATTTTCTAAACATTCGTCGTTTGAAAATTGTAATCCAGAATTTCTCAAAATTAAAAAACAAGAAAAACAAAGATTAAATTTACGTCCAATAACTTACAGGATTACAATGAACCTTTCTCTATGGAAGAGTCAAGTAACTCTTTGCATAGAGCAAAGGACTCTGCCACTGGACCTGATGACATTCACTATCAGCTTTTAAAACATCTGCTCAAACTTCAGTTGCACTTTTATTATATATTTTTAATGACATATGGGTGACTGGCCAGTTTCCACATTCCTGGCGAAAAGCTACTATAATTCCCATTCCTAAGCCTGATAAAGATCACAGCAACCTCAGTAATTATAGGCCTATTGCCTTAAGTTGTCTGTGCAAAACCATGGAGAGGATGATCAATAATCGACTTGTCTGGTTTCTGGAAACCAGAGAAGTACAGTGGATCATTTGGTAAGATTAGAAACGTTTATAAGAAATGCCTTTGCCAGAAAAGAACATGTGGTCGCCATCTTCTTTGACCTGGAAAAGGCATATGACACAACGTGGACGTATGCAATTTTAAAAGATCTGTTTAACATGGGGTTGAGGGAGCTTATGCCTCTTTTTATTGAAAACTTTTTGAGGGACCGCCAATTTCGGGTCGGTCTTGGGTCAACGTTATCTGATCCTCACGGGCAGGAATTGGGGGTTCCTCAAGGAAGTATTTTATCTGTCACCCCTTTTTCAGTGAAAATCAATAGTATTATTGATGCAATTGAAAATATGGTTGACTCGTCATTGTATGTAGATGACTTTTTAATCTGCACAGACTTCAGCTGTGTTTGAACAGAATCCAGAAATGGGCTGCAGAAAACGGCTTCAAATTCTCAAAAACGACAACTAATTGTGTTCATTTCTGTAAGCTCCGGAAGCACCACCTTGATCCGGAATTGAAAATATACGGGAGTCGTATTAATGTTGTTAAGGAAGTGAAATTCTTGACATCAAACTGAATTTCACTTCTCATATAAAACAACTAAAGGTAAAATGTAAAAGGGCACTGAACCTTTTGAAGGTAGTTGGTAGCACTGATTGGGGTGCTGACCAAAAAACATTACTCCATCAGTATAGATCACTTGTCAGATCAAAATATTAGATTACGGCTATGCGGTTTATGGTTCTGCAAGAAAGTCATATCTCAAACTTCTTGATGCCATTCATAATAGTGGCATAAGAATCAGCCTTGGTGCTTTTAGAACATCACCGGTAGATTCTATGCTTGTTGAGGCAGAGGAGCCTTCTCTTGAGAAGCGCAGAATTAAACTTTCACTCCAATATGTTTCAAAACTTCTTTCTAATCCGTCCAACCCTGCATACAATTGTGTCTCAGACCCTCAAAATACTGAATATTTTTATACTGTACCAATGAACCAGACTTAGCTGGTGCTAACTCCTTAAAATCAAGGGCCAAACACAAATTGTGCCCCCCAATCCCCAAAATTTGCATCAAAAATCGAAAATAAATGTCCTTTGTGATCCTCCATACCTTTTATCCACTGCGCATGCGCAGTGTCAAGGAGGTCTCTAAATTGGCGCCAGATGTCATTGTTTGGCCCTAAAATCAGTCTCACCTCTCTGATATTTGTGCTGTAAATCTCAGTTTAAATGGTGCCAGACACATAATTATGGATCAAATGGTGGATCTAAGGAGGAAATAGAAGGATGAGAGGATAAAACAGTGGCAGAATATGATTAGGGCTGTAACTTATAATTTTTATACGAAATTATTTCATGTTACCTATTTTCGAGGCATGGCCCTGATGTTGTCATTCTTGCTATGAATTTACCATTGTTTGTTCAGTGTTTCCTCTCTCCCTTTCCTGTAATCCCCCCTTGCTATTCTCCCATGCTTTTGGCATAATTTTTGTAGATTTTTTTGCTAAAATTTCTTGGGAGTTTTGGCTTGGTAACAGAATGTATTTTCTGTTTTTCCCCATGTTTACGTCCTCACCCCTGGGTGTTTAGGCGTTGTGATCTACATCTACCATCCGATGTACTGTAGTTTCTTCTCTGGAAGTCTCTGTTTTACATCAGATAGTGTCTAAATTGGTTACTGATTGGGCCATGTTTTCAGTGCCTGGAGTCATGTTTCCAGTTTTTTGTCCACTTTGTTTACTTTGACAACGGTTACTTCTGATAGTGATTACTTGTCTTCTGTTTAGTTCTGCTCATAGCCAGATACATTAATATTGTCGGTAAGTGTTACATTAATTTTTAAAAATGTTTTAAAAATTTTGTCCACACTTAGGCTTTTTGGGGATCCATTTGGGCTCATTGTTCCCATTGGGAACTTGGGCTCTTCTGAAAATTTTTCAAAAAATTTTTTTTTTTGAAATTATTTTTCCGAAATGTTATAATGGATTATATTATTATTATGTATCTTTGTTTCAAAGACTGCAGCCTGTTACCATTAAGGGTTATAGGTCTATGCTATCTGATACCTGTGCACATCATGATAGCTTACAGATTGGATCTAATGTCTCTTTATCCAAGTTAGTAAAAAACTTTTCGATAAATAGACCTAGAACCCTTAGATTAATTCCTAAGTGGAATTTAGCTTGGGTTCTTCTTAAGCTAAAAGAGGCGACGGTTGACTTCAAATTCTTATCTTATAAGACAGCTTTTCTTTTGGCCTTCTCTTCGGCTAGAAGAGTTTTGGCCAAGAATCAGGCTCCTAATAAGTATCCGTCTCCTAATAAGTATGGGGTATAAATGATTCACTGACCTTGACTTTATCTCCATGTTGTGGTCATGATTAGCCATTGTGCTGAAGTATGTGACCTTAAACACCATTAAATAAATAAATAAAACCTTTGAGGGTGAAATTTCCTATTGGGCGAGAGATGTATTATCCTTTCAGATGATAACTTGACTTTGAGTGGGTGGGTGTATGTCTGCTTCTCTTTCGAAATTTCTTGACCTTTCTTTCTTGGTTCTAATGGACAGTCTGCATTTTCTGAATTTTCATGGATCTACATTTCAAAAACAGAGTGTGAATACAAACATATGTCTAAAACAAAAGTCCTGAAATAGTCAGTAAAAATCTGTCATGGTTATTCTTAAAATTCCAATTTAGAAAATGTGTATAAACCCAGTTTAATGATTGTTTTAGGTACAAGAAACTGACCTAACATTCACTAGCAGTATTTGGGGACCAACGTGTGATGGACTTGACTGTATTCTTCAAGAATGCAAGCTGCCTTGTATGGATGTTGGTGACTGGCTGTTCTTTGAAGACATGGGAGCCTACACTTTCTGTTCTGCTTCTACATTCAATGGCATTCCAAGTCCTGAACATCTGTATTACTGTTCTGCTGGGGTCTGGTAAGTAGTATAAAATATTTTTTCTTGGATAACCAGCTAGGATAACTAAAAATTTTCAATTTTTTTTCCCTCCAAAGCATAGCTTATGACCTTATTGGTTTGAGCTTGTTCCAATGAAAGCTCTTGAAGGATGTTTTAGAAGCAAAAATTAAAAAAAAAAATATAGATTCCATGACTATGAGTGTTCAGAATTTCCTAAATGGTTTTCATAGTTTATGATTAGTTGAATAATCTTCTGGGGGACGCGGTGGCATTGTGGTAACCAGTTCTCATCAGATCACCGAAGTTAATCAATGTCGAGCCCAGTTAGTCCTTGGATGGGTGGCTATCTGAGTAATCGATTCGGACTCCCACGTTGTGTCCTTGGGCTAGGCACTTCACCGTGATTGTCCATATGGGGGCATGACGATGCCGTGTACTAAGGCGTACTGCATGTCGATGGTGCGCATGTCTTCAACCAATCTAACCCTGTCTGTGTTGCAGTGCAGAGTTACCATGTTGGGGAGCTTGCAGCTACTTGTCGTTGCTCAGTGGTTCTCTCTGGGTACTCCGACATCCTCCACCCCTGAAAACTGTCACCGACATGATGTGACCCCGGCTGTTAAAGTGTTGTTAAACTCTAATAAAAAAATAAAAATAAAAAATTAATCTTCCGTATTATATACCCAACATAACATAAAGATTAAATGTTGAAATACTTGAAGCTAAAGCCTCTTGAATGGTATGGGAAACATGTTCATGCAAAGGGACCACACAGCCCCAAATTGATAATTTTTTTTAACATATGAATACACAGTTACTGGGCAGACCTTTAGATTGGCTTCATTTGGGCACACCAGAGCCACCATATTTTAGTGACATTGCACCTACCATGTCACATCTTTTTGCCTAACTTGGGCACTCAATGCAAATAAAACAAGTGTTACCAAAATTGTTTCAACATTTTAATGTCCAAAATGAAAGAACTGATGGAGATTATGGGAATAATAATATCACCCTGCCATTCATTTGTTGATCAATAGTTATAATGTGATGTAGTCCAAATTCTACAGGAAAGGCGATATAATGTTTTACTTAGCACACCCAAACTTATCTTAAAGCTTTTGGGTCCAAGTTTGGACTAATTGGAATGATGAAGTAGGTGTGCTCCCAGATACTGACTCTGATAAAGGATGAACACAATCCCTGTGATCTCTGTCGTATTCTGTATTCCATTTTAGTCCCAAAGAGTCCGGTCTATTTACAAGTGAGCAACAGTTGTCAGATAATTTGGGGACATCGCCATCAACTGGGAATTCCTTTTATCATAGGGGTGTGAAGATACACCTGTGCACAGTACATCACAATACTTTGCTGGATGATACACATATCAGTGTGAGCTGGGAGCGCATTGGCTTAGTGGTTACAGCATTGAACTTCAAAATTAAAGGTTCACGGTTCGATCCCCACCAGGAGTAACTGCATTGTGTCCTTGGGCAAGAAACCTAATCCTGATTGCCCACATGGGGAGACGATAATGCTGTGTACTAAGGCGTACTGCACGTTGATGGTGCATCATCTTCAACCAACGTTAACCCTGCTTGAGTGGAGTTAGTACATTGGGGAGTTTGACAATTGTTTGTTGATGCTCGGTGGTACTCTCCAGCTTCCTCCACCCACATAATTGTCCGACACAAGGTGACTGGCTGTCGAAAATGTATTAAACTCGAATAAATAAATAAAAAATAAAAAATATCGGTTGAATATGATACATGTAAAGTGATTTCATCTATTCTTAATTTGTGAAGTAACTTAATCAGTGGTCAGTGTTTGAAGGTGAAGTCAAGTTTGTCAGCACGTAACTTCTATGCTTTACTCTGTCTCATATAATTGATGTGAGCCAATGTGACAATGTCTGCCTGTTTTGGAGCATGTTTGTTTCTGTGTTAACCCATAATACAGTAGTTGAAAAATAACGCCTAATTGATCCATTACTTTTTTGATTGATCAAGACATTAATTGGTTTACCATTTCAGTTGTATGTGAAAACATGGAAAATGGATTTCAATAAAAGCAATACAAATCAGTATGTATTATCAATCATTTATTGTTTAGAAAGGCAAACCAAACAAACTTTAAAATATGGTACCCCATGAAAATGTTAACAAAAAAAGCACACACAAGGTTTTATATAAATACACTACACCAGACTTGATTTTGAGATGAGCTTTTAGCTCTTGTGCACCGTCACACCTGCAGTTTTGCAAGTAGACAACAGTCTGCCCCTTACCCAACGAGTCGGTTGAATCTCACTAATATAGAAATTGAGGAGAAGGAACAAATTAACGAAACCATATCATGTGACCCCCCTTATTGGAATAAGCTTGTTGAGCTCATTCCAATGAGGGAATTTGAGCTTCCCCCCAAAAATTGGGGGGGGGAGGCATGTAGGTGCTGTTTTGTCTGTCCATCCATCTGTCCATTCTTCCATCCCTCCATTCATCTGCAGCAATATCTCCGCAGTGAGTGGATGGATTTCAGTGAAATTTGATATGAGGGATCCTTGTGACAAGCCATTCCTGCACATATAAAAAAAAAGTTGCCCGCATATTTTGCACCATGGTTCTTACCCTGTCAGTTTTTAGCTCAACGAAGGGAGCTTAACTTATCACTTGCCGTCCATCGTCATCTGTCATCGTCCGTCGTGAACTTTACATTATCGACTTCTCAGAAACTACTCTACCAAACTGAACCAAATTTTGTGTGTATGTTCCTTATCATATGTCAATTCAAGTTTATACAAATAAACTTGCCATGTCCACAGGCAGCACCATAAGAGACATGACTGTGATAGCACCCATAAATTTTTTCAAAAATTCAAAAAAATCTTCTTCAGATCCACCAGTTAGAATCTTTTCATATTTGTTATACAACATCGCTAGGGGGGTCAGATTCAAGTTTGCACAAATCGAGTCCCTGGGTTAAGATTTGGGCTCTCTATTTTATTGGAGCTCAAAGTTTAACTTGGTGGTGCAATTTGAGGAAATTTTTTTTAAAAATCATCTTCTTCAGATCCACCAGTCCGAATCCTTTCATGTTTGGTATACAACATCTGTAGGGGAGTCAGATTGAAGTTCTTTCAAATCTAGTCGCTGGGTTATTAATTGGGTTCCCTGTAGGAGCCCAGATTTTAACTTCCTGAAATATGAGGAAATTTCATTAAAAATTTTCTTCCTCAGATCCACCAGTCAGAATGCTTTCACAGTTGGTATACAACATCTCTATGGGTGTCAGATTCAAGTTTGTTCAAATCTGCTCCCGGAGTTAGTATTTGAGCTCTCTATTGGAGCCCAAGGTTTAACTTGGTGCAATTTGAAGAAATTTCTTTAAAAATCCTCTTCTTCAGCTCCACCTGTCAGAATTGTTTCTTGTTTGGTATACAACATCTATATATAGGGGGTCAGATTCAAGTTTGTTCAAATTGAGTCGCTGGGTTAATATTTGGGCTCCCTATGGGAGCCCAAATTTTAACTTTGTGCAACGCGTGGAATATTCAAAAATCTTCTTCAGATTCATCAGTCAGAATCCTCTCATATTTGATATACATCATCTCTAGTGGGGCCAGATTCAAGTGGCTCAGTTAATATTTGTGTTCCCTATTGGAGCCGGAATTTTAACTTAGTGCAATTTTATGAGAAAATTGTGTTTCCTCAGATGCACCAGTCAGAATGCTTTCATATTTGGTATACAGCATCTCTGGGGGAGGGGGGGGGGGGGGGGGAGGGCAGATTCAAGTTTGTTCAAATCAGGTCCCTGAGTTAGTATTTGGCCTCTTCTATTGGAGCCCAAAATTTAACTTGGTGCAATTTGATGAAATTTCTTTAAAAATTTTCTTCTTCAGATCGACTACTCAGAATCCTTTCATGTTTGGTATACAACATCTGTAGGAGGGGCAGATTCAAGTTTGTTCAAATCAAATCACTGGGTTTATATTTGGGCTCTCTATGGGAGCCCAAATTTTAACTTTGTGCAATGCGTGGAATATTCTTTAAAAATCTTAAGAATCACCAGTCAGAATCCTCTCATATTTGGTATACATCATCTCTGGGGAGGGGGGGGGGGGGCAGATTCAAGTTTGTTCAAATCGAGTTTCTCGGTTAATATTTGGGTTCTCTATGGGAGCCTAAATTTTAACTTAGTGCAATATGAGAAAATTTCTTTAAAAATCTTTTTCTTCAGATCCACCAGTCAGAATCCTTTAACATTTAGTATGCATCATCTCTAGGAGGGGTCAGATTCAAGTTCGTTCAAATTGGGTCTCTGGATTGAAAATTTTGAGTCTGGTTCGAACGTAGAAATTTTGGACCAGAGTTTGAGGAGGGGGAGGGGGGGGGGGGGGAGCATGTTACATTCAGGTTTGTTCAAATCCATTCATTGATGTTTTTCCGTAAAATTTGCCTCTCATGACTTCATTCCTTTGTAATGTTGATGAACCATGTCTAACTGAATGTGACCCCAAATACTTCTTTGAACCACTTTGGCTGGTGAGCGATTAAGCCCCTTGGGGCCTCTTGTTCATGATGATTTTCCATCTGCAGCAGTATCTCAGTAGTGAGTAGATGGAAATCAATAAAATTTGGTTTGAGGGATCCTTATGATAAGCCATTGCTGCACATCTTGTAAAAAAGTTGCCTGCTTATTTTTCACCAGAGCTATGGTCCTTATGTTGTCAATTTTTAGCTCACCTGACTGCAAGTCAGTGTGAGCAATTGCCATCACTTGGCATCCAACGGCTGTTAACTTTTGCAAAAGTGACAACTTCACAGCCACTAGTCCAAATTCAAACATATATTGCACAGACCATCTATGGAGAAAGCCATTTCTATTTTGTTCAAATGAAACCACTGCCATCTTCGGGCTCTGGTTAATGCCCCAAAAGCTTAAAAATCTTCTCATGAACCACCAGAGGGAATGCCTTGATATTTGGGATGGAACATCCTTTGATATTGAAGATTATAGTTTGTTCAAGGGAAGTTGGTAGGTCAATATTTGAGCTCTCTGTGAGGGGCATCTCCATTTTGGGCTCCGCCCATAACTTCTCTTCCAATTTTAACCAGATTTTGCATGTAGTATATGTGGGTCCTAAGTAATTGATTGATGCCATAAAAACCCCCAATTTTCACAGCCTCATGGCAACCCCAGGGGCTAAAAACAAAAAAATTCAAAAGCCCATATTTCCCAAACCACACAGAACAGAGAACTGTTTTATGGTATGAAGCATCCTTAGGACCAGTAGAATGGATTGGTTAAAAAAATTGCTGCTGGTTGCATCAGGGTGTCCTGTAGAGGGTATTGAAAATGATGAGTCAGCATTTTTGCAGTAAGATTTCCCTATACAAATTGTTAAGAGTTTCCAATTTGATCTCTTCCATCAACTTCTGTCAACATCTGCCTGTCAAACACACATTATTTTATTATTGTAAGCTAAAAGGATTGAAAAGAAATGCTTTAACCCTCTCAAGACGTCTATAAGTGACAGAGGAAAAATTGATCTTTTATTTATCTTATCTTTAAGCCTCTCAAGTGTTTTCCAAATATTTTATATTATGTTGAACCCTTTCAATGCTGCGCTCATACAAGTTTTTTCTGGTTCCTTGGAAAAAAATTAATCTGATTCCTGTAATGAATATCTTTAATTTAACCTTCTCATGACTTCAGTGTGTTTTCTAAAGATTTTATTTCATGTTGAACCTCTTCAGTAATGTGCACGTTTTTTTTTCTGGTTCCTAGGGAAAAAAATTGATCTGATTCCTGTATGAATATCTTGAATTTAACTCTCATGACTTCAGTGTGTTTTCCAAAGATTTTATTTCATGTTGAACCCTCTCAATGCTGTTCACATAAATGTGGTTTTTTTTGGTTTCTTGGAAACATCTGATTGCTGTATGAATGTCTTTAATTTAATTCTCTCAAGACTGCAGTGTGGGTTTCAAAGATTTTAGATTTTATTGATACCTTGATCAAACCTTTTCAATGCTGTGGTTTCTTGGAAAAAATTTCTCAGATTCATGTATGAATATCTCCTTAATTTAACCCTCTCAAGACTTCAATGTGGGTTCCAAAGATTTTATTTCTTGTAATACTGTTAATGAAAACCTGTTTCTGATTTCTTTAAAGATATTTCATCCCCAAAAATAAGACTCCATAAATTCTTTCGTTTTGTTTATTTTTGATGCTTTAACCATTTTCATACAGACTTGAATTTACTGGTGGCAGTAAAATTATGTTTCTTGAGTTTGAAATATTTTTATACTGTACCAATGACCCAGACTTAACTGGTGCTAACACTACAATATTTAGGGCCAAACGCAAATTTTACCCCCCAGTCCCCAAAATTTGCATCTAAAACTGAAAATTACATGTCCTATATGGTCCTCCATACTTTTACTCCACTGCGTATGCGCAGTGTCAAGGAGGTCTCGAAATTGCCACCAAAAGTTATTCTTTGTTTGGCCCTTAATACAGTTACACTTCACTGTTATTTGTGCTTGTAAATCTCAGTTTTAAAGATGGCAGATGCATAATTATGAGAGAA
Organism: Pictodentalium vernedei; assembly: GCA_031216915.1. NCBI lineage: Eukaryota > Metazoa > Mollusca > Scaphopoda > Dentaliida > Dentaliidae > Pictodentalium > Pictodentalium vernedei. The sequence goes on from CM062291.1 coordinate 80,136,735, forward strand.
ATGGTGGATATATGGTGGAAATAGAAGGTGGAGAGGAAAAACAGTGGAAACAAATGTTCAGGGCTGTAACTTATAATTATTTTACGAAATTATTGATGCTACCTATTTTCGAGGCATGACCTTGTTGTGGTCATTCTTGCTATGAATGTTCCATTGTTTAATCAGTGTTTCCTCTCTCCCTTTCCTTTATTCCCCCCTAGCTATTCTTCCATGCTTTTGGCTTATTTTTTGTAATGTTTATTACTAAAATTTCTTGGGAGTTTTGGCTTGGTAACAGAATTATTTTCTGTTTTTTCCCCATGTTTACGTCCTCACCCTAGGAGTGTTTAGGTGTTTTGGTCTGCATCTACCATCTGATGTTCTACAGTTTCTTCTCTGGAAGCCTCTGTTTTGCATCAGATAGTGTTTAAATTGGTAACTGATTTCGGGCTATGTTTGTTTCAGTGCCTGGAGTCATGTTTCCAGTTTGTTGACACTTTTGCTATGTTGACAACTATTACTTCTGACAGTGATTACTTGTCTTCTGCTTAATTTGGGGGCGCAGTGGCTCAGTTGGTAGAGGTGCAGGCTGCAAGCCGAGAGGTCCTCGGTTCGAATCCCACCTGCGGCAACCGCGTTGTGGGCAAGACACTTCACCCCGATTGCCTACATGGGGGCACGATGACGCTGTGTACTGAGGCGTACTGCACGTCGATGGTGTGCAAGTCTTCAACCAATCTAACCCTGCCTGTGCCACGGTGCAGAGTTCAGAGTTACGACGTTGGAGAGCTGACAGCTGCTCGGTGGTTCTCTCCAGGTACTCCAGCTTCCTCCACCCATAAAACTGTCACGGTCACGATTAGCCATTGTGCATACGTATGTGACCTTAAACACCAATAAATCAATCAATCAATCTGCTTAATTTAGTTTATAGCAAGATACATTAATATTGTCCGTAAGTGTAACATTAATTTTTCAAAATGATTAAAAAATGTTGTCCACACTTAGACTTTTTGGCGATCCTTTGGACTCATGGTTCCCATTGGGAACTTGGGCTCTTCTGAAAATTTTTTCAAAAATTTTTTTTTTTGAAAATTATTTTCTTTTGAAATGTTATTATGAATTATAATATATTATGTATATTTATTTCAAGGGTTAGTGCGAGTAATATGACGGTGTATATTTTTTCTGGTTGGAAAAAATATTCTTCATTCGTAATACGAGGATATCTTCCTCTAATTCACAAGTTCATTGTGTTTCTTATAGTCAATGTAGTCGCATTAATTCTTGCTCTGTGTGTGTTGATTGATATGACAACGTTGGAGACGTGTGTCACGGTATTTTATTAGCGGTGAGGGGTCCATTATGGTCCTCTCTCCGTAGGGTCACTATATATTATCAGGTTTTTTTTCAGAATTCAGAGTGATGTTTCCGTGATGTCTTCAATAAGTGTGTCTCCGTCGTTGCAATATTAGGGCTAGCGGGAAGTGCTCAAGGTATTACGACAATTGCTGGGAGTTCGCTGGTTCGATCGAAGGCATTGTCGCCCGCTAGTCCGCCCGGTGTCGTATCCATTCACCAGGAAAGAATGGTACAGCACCCGGGTTAGTCCGTTGCGGTCCAGGGAAGCAGATTGGGTGATGCGAGCACTATAAAACTTCAGATGTGCACACCCAGCAACGATGGTTCCGAGGATAGTACGGAGGAAGCCTGTCAGTCCGGTAGCTAGCTCGTCCAGGTCACCCGGACCGCAAGCTAGAGAGGCCCCCTCTCTCTTGCATCAACATCTGTGCCGCGATGTTGTATGTTGTTCGCTTAGTCGGAGCTTACGTCCACTCCTCATGCTCGGGAAGCTCCGTCGCATGACAGTCCGACACGGCTGTTATATTGGCTTCCTCATCCTCATCAACACACACGACTGCACCTTGGCTATATGACCACAGATTTCCAGGGGACGCTCGCATTTTATATAAATGCAGGATTGAACGTCCTGGTGCTCCTGCTTCGACGACCAAGGAATGCACGTCGACCAAGTCACTCCATCTGCTAGCCAAGGATACGAGACCTTTTCAGTTGGGACGTTCTCATATTATATAAATGCAAGAATGAACATCCCAGGAGCTTCCAGCGGATATTTCATGTAGGACCGCGGCTCCACAGGTCTCAGGGTAACATGAACTAGGTATTGTTACCGTGATGTTTTCGTAAGTGTGCTTCCGCTGTCACAGTCAAATGAAGAGCTAGCAGTACAGTGCTCATGCAGATACGTCAATTGCCTAAGAGGTCCCAAGTAGGGGTGTTGGCGTCCGCTAGCTCGCCCAGTGTCGCGACCATTCACCGAATGGCTCAGCACCCGGGTTCGTCCGTTGCGGTCCAGGAAGGAGATTTGGGTTGATGCGAGCACTATAAAATACAATGTGCACACCCAGTGACGACGGATATGAGGATGGTACGGGGGAAGCCTATTAGTCTGGTTCCTAGCTCGTCCAGGTCCATCCGGGCTGCGAGCGAGAGAGGTTCCTCTCTCGTATTACAACAACTGGGCCCAGATGTTGTGGTACAAAACGTTCCTCAGTCGGAGCATACGTCCACCGCTCAGGACGCTCCGTTATATAGACAGTCCGGAGAGACTGCTCTTTCGGCTTCCTCATCCTCACGGCAGCACACGCGACCGCACCTTGGCTACGTGACCTGTGATATTCAACCAACTTCGCCGACCAGGTATTCTACGGCGACCAGGTCACGCCATCCGGTAGCCAAGGATACGAGGCCTTCATACTCCGGATATTCGCATATTAGATGTATGCAGGAGTGAGCATCCAAGGAGCTTCCAGCGGCTAAATCCTATAAGACCGCAGCTCCACAGGCCTCTGTTACGAACATGCTATCGCAGATAGCACAAATTATCGCAGCATCCCAGCAGCCGACAGTAACTCTGACGGATCATGAATTATCCGAGGAAGCTGGATTGGTACGTTCCGCTGCAGGTTCAGGCACGGACGACCAAGAATTACAAGTGGTCCGACAGGATGGCAAAAGGGATACGGATGAGTTGTATTTTCCCTTTTCAGAACAACTTAATTGCCGTAGAGTGCATCCGGCATTATCATCCGATGTTGTTCCTCCAAAATGCTGCGTTGCCAGATAAGAGACTTGATAGCGCCACTGGACACAGAATTCTTAATCGGTTTAGGGACATCATCCCTTAGTTTCCTACATAGTCCAGATATGTCTCACGGACATTTGATCTGTTGAACGACGCTACATTTATTTAACTTGCTACCTAAATGGGCAGGTCAAGTTTCTTATCGGCAATATGCTCCACATCTGCCTTTCATCAATTCAACGAATATTTTGAAACGGCAGGACAGAGCATTCTGAGAGTTCTCTGCGTCTTGACGACCAGGTCAGGACCTAGTATTGTTTTTTACTGTCGTCTATGTCAATTCAAACCATGATGTTGGAAATAACAATATCGTCTAGCAGGGTCAGCTTAGACACATCATCGTACGCAGATCACCTTACAGGTTATTACGTCTCAAAAGAAAAAGAATTCTAGGATGCACAATCTCCTTAAGAGTTCTTTCAAGGGCCTCACGTAAAACTCCGTCCTTTAGTGGCAATATGGAGTTGGTTAGATGTGACGCGGCCCTGGCTACATCCACGCGTGTAGATAGTAAGGTGAAAAACTCTCTCAGAGTTGCTCCGGTCTCCGGAGAGTTTTCTTCGACGGTAAGCTTTCCGCAGTCTATGATCAGTTAACTAAGAAAGCTTTAGCCTCTCTGCTATTAAAATTCTCTTCCATATAGTCGGATTCAGCAGAGAAGAGTAGGACAGGCACTTCTGGGACAAATATGTCCAAGGGAAGTTCCTATAGAGGTTCCTATGCGTCTTCTAGGTCTTATTCTAGAGACCGTCAGGGTAGCGACTCATATAGGGGCCGTAATTCCGGTCAGACGTCCCTAGGTCGACGGGGCGAGGTGCGGACCGTGGAGGACATGGCTTCTCCTCCCGCAAGCCTTGCAGGAACAGGAGGTAATGGTTTTAACCTCTATCGTGTACTAGTGAGCGGAAGACTGTCGAGTTTCTCAATTATTTGAGAATAGATTACGGACGTCCCTTGGATTCAAGGGGTGATTTCGGAACTACTAAATTGTTCCTCAAACGAAATCCTCTGTTAACTCGGAGTCCAAGATGGACTCAGCTTCCGCCAAGTCAGTAGGATAGAGGCTCGCTTCCATCAGAAGTCTACTCTCTTCTAGAATGAACGCGATGGAAATCGTAGAAATCCAGGAATTTCCAGGTTTCTACAACCATCCTTTTCTGGTTCCAAAGACCAGACGGCTCGTTCTGTTCACTCATTATTCGGAACTGGATAAACAAGCTGATCGTGGCTCCAAGTTTATATATGGAGTCCACTCGATCGGTAAGACCGAGTATTTGGGTGTACGATTATGCTACATGCATAGATCTCAAGATGTGTACTTTCACGTCATGGTACATCAGGCATCAGAAAGTATCTTCGCTTCCTTATCATAGGAGCTGTATATCAGTTCCAAGCAATATGCTTCGGTCTGAATCTAGCCCCCTGGGCCATCACTCGAATAACGGACTCGGTAATGACTCATTTCCGAGCTTATTCATCTGTGATAACGTCGGCCTACCTGGACGACATTCATACAGGTACGGCAATGAGTTAACACTTCAGAACTATGTGCAGAATCTGCTTCTATTGCTCCGATGTCGCGGTTTCTTAAGTAAACGAGGAGAAGTTGGATCTGGTATCATCCAAGTCATTCACCCACCGGGGGATGAGCTTCGTAACACATAACTTTTTCGTTCGTCTGCCATTACCCAGAACAAAATTTTTCAGTTGTTATGCTCACTATTGTCTTTGCTCAGACAAAGTCTCAGCGAGAGATCTTATGAGACTGATACGTTCATGCGGAACTGCCGCAGTTTTATTCCGATGGGGCGGTTTCGCATTGGTCCTCTCCAAATTCAGAATTGGAGGGTGAAGATTCTTTCGCTCGATACGGACATCTTCTTGTCAAATCAAGTGAATAAGAGATTCAGACTTGGGCAAGTTTTCTGGACTTCACTCAGGTAGTTCCACTGCAATTGCCAGATCCGAGTTTTACAGTCTTGACGGATGCCAGTAAAACAGGTTGGGTCGTTTCATTGAGCCCAACGGATTGAATCTTTTGATTCTGTAGTTCCTTATCAAGCACTCAAACATCAAGCATGATGTCATTTTGGCTTGCGCTACGTTATTGGATAACGTAATCAGAATGTTCATATGCTAATTCTGTCCAACAACTTGACGATATTAGCGTATTTTTGGAATTATGGAGGCACTCATTCCATCCTGTTATTCATGTTAACGGAATGAATCTTTCGGTTGCTACTAGAACATCAAGTTCTCCTATCAGTCCATCATATTCCGGGTCGTCTGAACGTATTAGCGGACGCCCTTCGCAGAGGGGCCGTTTGTTGCCGCCAGAATCGGCTTTCAACAACAAGTTTTCTATCAGATTGCTACCAAGGCGAGCGGCCAATGATCGACTTATTCACAACGCATCTCAACAATCAGTTGCAGATGTATGTGTCATTATGTTTGGATCTCTTTCGATCTTGTTAGACGGAATAATAAGATATGCGTATCTTCCAGCGCTGTTGATTCAGCAAATATTGATCTAGTGTAATTATTTCAATGCAAATTCTGTTGGTAGCTTCTCTAGCTCCACAAAGACTGTGGACTAATTTACTCAGGTGTCTGTTGTGGGACATGCCGTGGAAGCTTCCTCCACATTTGGGTCCATTCTATGGTCAGATGGATTCAATCTACAGTCAGTTCTGCTTATGATTATATCTTCATTCAGCAGTCTGGTTTAGTTTTAAGCTCATGAAGTAAGAGTTCTTCTTCTTCATGGGCTTAAGCTATTAATATTGTTATTACAGATTTAATGAGGGCTGCATATTGGTGTTAGCCCTCCATTTTCACGATTTTGTATCTGAGAATATTGAGTCCTTTTCTGCAGATCTACATTCTTTAAGTCCGCTATTTTTTACTCAGAATGTTGTCTACTAAACAGTAGCAACTACGTGTGTATAGACTTTCGGTTCCGGCAGTGACTCTGTCCTGCTGCCCTCTTTGCTCTGGAGTATTTGATCCAGGGCAAGGAAAAGGGGGGGGGGGGGGGGTGTTCCCTTAGGTCACCTGCTTTATAGTGTAAAGCAAGGGAATACCTCCCTTGGACTTAGTAATTCTGTGTCGGTTCCGAGATGATTATAGGGTTAAGCCTATGTTTACTCATCTGTGTAATATTTTTTCAAGTGTTGATTGGTGTGAACACGTGATTAATTGAGTGTTAATATACAATCCTCGAACACTTTTAAATGAGTATATAGAGTCTCATTTCTCTAGACTCCCGTATTTATTGGCTTTCCTTAAAAAATATTAGTATAAAGGGTTATACTAGATGTTTATAGAGATCATTGATGTTATTGTGCTCATTTACAGAATAGTATTGTGTCTTTCTTTTTTGTTACAAATAAGAAAGATATATGTAAGACTATCTCTCCTTTTCTCCTTAAGGGGATAGGTCTGTTTATAGGTAATTGAGCCTATTGGATTTTCCTTTATGTCCTAGGCCCTCCAACCTTTTTACTATTCAGCTAAGTCTGGGTCATTGGTACAGTATAAAAATGTTAAAAAATTTATAGTAATTTATATATTTTTATACTTACCAATGACCCAGACGGGGATGGCCCTCCCATGAGTTGGGAACTCATACCTCCCCGCTGAGTACATAACGCTTACCAGGCACTGGTTGTAAGAATGACTTTTGGTGGCAATTTCGAGACCTCCTTGACACTGCGCATGTGCAGTGGAGTAAAAGTATGGAGGACCATATAGGACATGTAATTTTCGGTTTTAGATGCAAATTTGGGGGATTGAGGGGTAAAATTTGCGTTTGGCCCTAAATATTTTAGAGTTAGCACCAGACAAGTCTGGGTCATTGGTAAGTATAAAAAATATATAAATTACTATAAATTTTTTAACTTTTCTTATTCTTTAAAACCACTGAGCCAAATTCATTCATTTATGACACAGACCATCTTTGGAGTATACCTTTTCTCCTTTATTAAAATGAAGCTGCTGCCATCTTCAGGCTTGTGGAATTTACTCTTCTGATTTTGTCCCTCCAAAATTACTATATCCCTTGGCGGGAGTTAGTGCTTAATAAGCCTAAAATGCTTTTAGATCCTTTTTTATACGCCCGTTTTGAAAAAACGGGAGTATTATGTTATGGCGACTGTCTGTCTGTGTCTGTCCATCCGTCGGTCCATCCGTCCATAAACAATTTTTTTGTCGCCTACTCCTCCAAAAGTTTACATGCTACATTGTTCAAACTTTGCACACATGTTGATCAGTAATTGCCGTTGAGCATGTGACAAGTGCAGGTAACTCCAATAACCATTTTGTATTTCTGGAGTTATGCCCCCTTTTGGTACTTGAAACATTACAGTATTGTGTCGCCTACTCCAACATTTTACATGCTATATTGTTCAAACTTTGCACACATGGTGATCACCAATTGCCGTTGTGCATGTGACAAGAGCAGGTAACTCCAATTTGTATTGCCAGAGTTATGCCCCTTTTTAGCTCAGCGAAGGGAACTCAACTTATCACTTGCCGTCCGTCATCTGTCGTCGTGAATATTTTTCAAACAACTTCTCTGAAACCACTGGTCCGATTTTCACGAAACTTCATGGGGAGTCCTTTGGGGGCTCTGTATGGGGCATAACTCTGATAGTACCGCATGAATTATAGAAAAATTATTAAAAAATCTTCTTCTCAAGAACCAGTGGGCAGAATCTTTTGATACTTGGTATGCAGCATCTCGGTATGGGTCTGATTCAAGGTTGTTCAAATCGGCCCCCTGGATTCATATTTGGGCTCCTTATAGAAACCCAAATTCGAACTTAGTGCATTTCAGGCAAATTTCTTAAAAAATCTTCTCCAGATCCAGCAGGCAGGATCTTTCGATATTTGGTATACGACATTGTGGGGTGGATCTGATTCAAGTTTGTTCAAATCGGCTCCCTGGTTTTACATTTGGGCTCAGTATAGAAGCCCAAATTCGAACTTAGTGCATTTCAGGCTAATTTCATAAAATCTTCTCCAGATCCAGCAGGCAGAATCTTTTGATATTTGGTATGCAACATTGTGGGGTGGATCTGATTCAAGTTTGTTCAGATCGGCCCCCTGGATTCATATTTATGCTCAGTATAAAAGCCCAAATTCGAACTTAGTGCATTTCAGGCAAATTTCTTAAAAAATCTTCCTCTCAAGATCCAGCAGGCAGAATCTTTTGATATTGGGTATGCAGCATGCTTAGGGGGGTGAGATTCAAATTTGTTCAAGCCAAGTCCCTGGGTTTATATTTGGGCTCACTGTGGTAGCCCAAATTATAACTTAGTTCAAAATGAGGAATTTTCTTGAAAAATCTTCTTCAGAATGTTTTGATATTTGGTATGCAGCATCCTTAGGGGGTGAGATTTAAGTTTGTTCAAGCCATGTCCCTAGGTCCATATTTGGACTCACTGTTGGAGCTCGAATTGTAACTTAGTTCAAAATGATGAATTTTCTTTAAAAATCATCTTCTTCAGATCCAACAGTCGAAATGTTTTGATATTTGGTGTGCAGCATCCTTAGGGGGTGAGATTCAAGTTTGTTAAAGCCAAGTCCCTGAGTTCAAATATGGGCTCCCTGTGGGAGCCTGAATTATAACTTAGTTCAATATGAGGAATATTCTTTAAAAATCTTTTTTTTTTAGATCCACTGGTTAGAATCTTTGGATATTTGGTATAAGCTTTTCTTAGGAGGAGCAGATGCAACTTGTGGAAATCAATTCTCTGGGTTGATATTTAGGCTACCATGTCAGTTGAGCGCCCTCATGCCCCTTGGGGCCTCTTGTTTTTTATAAGCCACTTACAATAATGATTTGATTTCTTGTTTGGAACTTACTTTAGTGATGCAGATTCACTTTTTCAAAGAAACTTAGTCAACATTTGGGCCACACTCAAAATTTCTATGTTCAGATCCAGTGGCCAGATGTGTACCAAATTTGTCATGTAGTATATAAGTAGGTCATAAGTATTTCATTTTTGCGGGAAGTTTGTTGGTGTTTTGTTTTTTTTGGTTTTTTTTTGGGTTTTTTTTTTTTTTGGGGGGGGGGGGGGGGGGGGTGTAGAGAGAATCACAGTAGATGAAAACAAAAAAAACAGAGCTTGCTAGGAAGCCTTCCTAGGACCAGCAGAAATGAATGGCCAGAGCTTTGGTTGTGTCAAAGCAAATCTTGCTGATCACTTACTGATACACTCATATCTTTTGACAACTTGAGCCAGTTGAGTGTTTTAGGCTCACTTGAGTCTCTGGTTCATGATTGTTTTCCATCTGCAGCAATAGTGAATGGAGGTAAATCAATAAAATTTTGTATGAGGGATCCTTGTGTCAAGCCGCTCCTGCACATGCAATAAAAAGTCTGCCTTGTTTGTTTGTCCATCTGTCCATCCATCAGTCCGTCCATCCATCTGCAGTGATATCTCAGTAGTGAGTGGATGGTTTCTATGAAATTTGGTTTAAGGGATCCTTGTGACAAGCCACTTCTGCACCTGTTATAAAAAATAGCCTGCATATTTTTCACCAGAGTTATGGTCCTTGCATTTCAAAGACATACGCCATTTATTTCCCATAGCCGGGGACCACAATTTTACGAATCTGCTTGTTAATTACGTTGACTGTTGGGGAGCATCCATCAGTTTTGTCGATTTTCTTGTTTTAAGAATTTGGGAAGAAAGATTAAAATAGATTTTGATATCGCAGGTTTTCTGTAAAGGGTTAAAATCTGTTTGTGGCCAAATAATACAATACATGTAGGAAAATGGTAACAATACACCACAAATTATAAACTGTAGCATTCCAAGGCTTCAGACCAATCAAACTTCACTTTCCGAGAATTGGTACATAAACAACATAATACAAGAAACTTAACTTGCTAATGTCTTTTTTAAGGTGGAGATTTGATTCTGATTTCCTTATGATTGCTTCCTTGACGTTCAGGGCTCAAAATAAGCGGTGTCACGTCACTTTTTGCTGTGCAAAACTTGCAAAAAGCTACACGATGTTCAATTATGTATAGCATTTTGCAGTACAAGATAATCAACTGCAGCCTTTTAGGCTGCAGTTGATTATCTTGTATCGCACAATGTAAATGAAAATTTGCTAACAAATTTGAAAACTAGTTCACTGATGCTTTACTTCTGATTGTGGAACATTCCAGGCATAATTCAGATTAACTCTCCCACCAAACATCATTAGCCACTTCATTGGTAAGATGAATTCTATTGGTTTAAATTCTTCATGTTTTTACAACATTTTGCATAAAATGTCCATTAAAAATAACTTCAAGCCCATCAAATTAAAAATCCCAACTTCCATTTTGAGAACTCTATTAAACAACCAAGACGCCACTTGAAAATATCCAAGTCCATGCAACCCTTAAAGGTAGTTCAGTTTAAAAAAAAACATAGTAAATGTTTATGTGTTGCAGATCATTTGGAAATGCCCAGAAATGGATGGAAACTATTCTATCTACTTAGAAGAACTCAATACAAAACAGGATAACATAACTCTGGTATACAAAAATAGCTATGTAATTTTTACAAAATGCTATTCATTTTTTTGAAATGTGTAGCATTTTGCTACGCAAAGAAAAAAAGTTATTTTGAGCACTGTTGACGTTACATTACATGTATTCAACTCAAATAAATTTGATTGTTGCTGCAAAAAACTTATTAAAAAAATCGGGTTATGTTTTTGGAATCCCTACTCACGGAGTGAATGGTGTGCAAATGTTTATTGACTTGACAAAAGAATGCTTCACTTGAAATGGCAGGGGGAGTGTACGTCGCGCTCTCAATTTTTAAAATCGAAAGACTGCTGAACAAGGTGTGCATTTCGGTTTCCAAAGTCAAAGGTCTGTACCTTTATTTGTTTTTATTGCGTACAACATATTGCTTTCTTTTTTCCTCAGGTTTTCACTTTATCCCTCTGCAGAGAATAAGCTGAACAATATGGTGTTAAAAATTCTACCAGTGATGCCCAATTCTTCAGTGATGGTGCCTATAGAAACTAATGAGCCAGAAGATGAAGATTACAAGCTTTACCCAGAGAAATGAATTTTCCTTTGTTGTAGTTGAAACCTTGTTGCATACCCATAGTTTGTACAAGTGTTAGCTTTACAAATCAAAACTCATTGTATTTCTATTAGTTTACTGTCTGTACAATGTTCTGTGGGCTAAATCACATACCCTCTTATAGTTCAAATGAACTGATGAAAACTGAATTTTATCATTTTGCTTGTTGAAACATCCTTGAATTTTATTGTGTGGTTACTGGACATGCGCTTCCGAAGAAAAATGTCAATAGAGAGATTCTGTTGAATTTCCCAAATGTTCAGGTTCACTTATACCATGCCAACAAAAATAAAAAAAATTTCTCAGACACTCCCCTTATTAAAATTCTGGAAAAAAAATTAAAAAAAAAAAAATTCCTTTGTCAAAATTCTGAAAAAAGTGCTTTCTTTACTCATTTTTTTTTACATTTCACACTGTTTCAGGGATTAAAGTGGCCTCCATCCCAGGTTAATAAAAAACTAGTGAAAATTGCCAGCGAAACAAGAATATTTTTTAATAGCCTTTGAAAGAATGTTTTCCATACAATAGGGAGTCTCACTCCAAAATTGGGAAACTTATCTGTACTTTGTGGTGAATCTTTCAGTTGTCAGTTCATTGAAATTTGGAGGTGTGGTTATAGCCAACAAAACATTTTGTTTCAGAACATGGTTCTACTTGGTCTATTTCATTTCAGTGCATTCTCTCTGATTAACCCTTTGAACACCCAAGATCATTTTTTTCCAGTCCTGGAACATGATACTTTTTTCCTAAAGTAGCATGGCTGCTAAGTTAATATGTGTAGGAATCCAATCAATATTTTAAAATGTCCAGCCCTAATGCTGAAGTTGAAAATATTAACTGGTTGAGGGCTGTATTTTATTTGGTGGTCTGAATTTGTTCATCAAAATTTGTTTTATTACAAATTATTGGAGAGTGCCCACAGGCACTCTCCAATAATTTGAAGTAAAACAATTTTATATATACAGAATATTATTTGTGCTCGACTGAAGATAAAATATGAGCAAGAAAAATGTTAGCTTTTGCTCTGGTACCCTAATTTTTTTGAAAGCCCTGATAGTGGCTTCAAGCAGTCAATTGGTCAGCCCCCCCCCCCCCCCCCCCCCCCCCAAATAAGGAGTATGGACATTTCTAATTGCTGTTATTGAACTGCTATGGAAGATATCACCAGTGTTCAGAGGGTTAAAGGAGACTCCGACTTATTAATTGTATGCAGTGCTGATCTTATAAAGTTTGATCTGTGTATAAGATTTCTCAACTCGGTCAGAATTCGTTTTACGAATGTTCAAGATAAAATGGGTTGAAGAATGCCCATTCCACTTTCTATTTTAACAATCGAAGGTGGAAGTGTGGTGGCTCAGTGGTTATGGCATTGAACTTCAAACCGAGACGTCCATGTTTCGATCCCAGCCAGGGGTTACTGTGTGACCTTGGGCATGGCACTTAATCCCGATTGGCCACGTGGGGGCACAGTGGCGCTGTGTACTAAGGCATACTGCACGTCGATGGGGCACCTATCTTCAGCCAGTGCTAACCCTTTTTGTGTGGAATTAGTACAATGGGGAGTCTGACAGTTGCTCGGTGGTTCTCTCCAGGTCCTCCAGCTTGGTCCATCCATAGAACTGTTCGTCATGAGGTGACCCTGGCTGTTGATAGTGTCGTTGAACTCCAATAAAAAAATAAATAACCATCAAAAGTCTGTGTTTGCATTCTGTTATTATACCCCCAAAAAACGAAGTTTAGGGGTAGAAAGGAGTCAACTTGTCCGTCGGTCGGTCGATCAGTCAGTCTGTCGTCTGTCCGTTGTACATGTAAACTTGTGGAGCGAACTACTTCCACAGTTTTAGCCACATTTTCATGAAACTTCACAAAAATGATCAACATGATGAAGGGATTTGCGTGACATAATTTTTTTCCTGCTCAGTTTCAAGATGGCCGATTGGTGGCCATATTGGATTTTTTTACTTAGAAAAATTTGAATGCTCCCTTTCAGTCAACCACACTAGGCGGTATGCCATGGTGGGAGTATACCGGGCAACAGACCATCTCTATCTAGTCTTACAGAAGGTGTTGTAGCATGCACCCTTTTGCTTAACATGCTGATCACTTTCAAAGTTCCTCTGGGAACCCCTGGAAGAAGAGCAGTGCTTGTTTACTGTGGTAAACAAGTTCCTTCTTGCTGGAAAAAATAGGACTCTGTAACCAGTACCAAGGGTGAAAGTCCTCTGATTTGGACAGCATAGGTTTACCTCCTTGCTTGCTGCTGCCAGATATTCCTGCTCAGGATACAAAATCACTTGTCAATGAAATAAGAAAAATTTGGGCACATTTAACCAAATTTTTCCCTTGTAAATTGAATAAACTTTTCAACCAATGATTTCTTTATATAAATTTAGATGAACTTTTTATCAAATCTGCTTTAGAGCAGCCATGACTAGGTTTTATATAAAAAACATTTTGAAAATACTCAACAGGTTAGTGTCCGCAGACGCTAATATATATATGGTGTTCAGTATATATATATTGTGCCTCGGTCAACTGTTCCTTCTAGAGAAATTTTATCATGCCTGTGCAGGTTATAGACAGAGCCCTCAGTGACTTTGAATTGAGAAATGTTGCATATCCTTTTTGTTGACCCTGTTGAGTGTCTTGGTGGCTTCTGTAGGCAGTAGAGACTTTATCAAAAGACCATGCAAAGCCCCCATATGTATAATTGTAATCCTGAAAAATAGTGCTGAAATGGCGCAAGAAAGCATTAAACTGAATGAGCATCTCATTGAGAAACCCGGGATGCGAAGCAGTGCTTTGTACTGGTAACCAATGCCTGGGGTGGAAGGCCTCTAAATGGGCAACATGGGTATAAACGATCGGCTAGACTTGACTTTATATCCATGTTGCAGTCATGCCAGGCCATTGTGCAGAAATTTGTGATCTTCAATACCAATAAATAAATGCTGACCGAGCAATAAAAGGGTTTTGTATTTCTTTTGGACAATCATTTGAAATCCGTCCTGTGGTAATCCAAAGATATTTTGTGTTGCTTTTTTTTCTGTGGCAGAGGGTTAAAAAGGGTACAAAACCTTTTAAAATGTTTTGAACTTAAAAGGAAAATATGCTTTATCAAAATTTGGTTTTAATTGTTACCATGGTTGATAAAACTGGTAACTTCTATATGAAAGGGATCCTTTTATCAACTGAACAAGAATATGACTTAACTGTTTGCTTTGAATTCATTTCATACATTTCAGTTTTGTTTTTTCAGAAGTACATATCAGCTCCAGGTAAAATTTTGGTACAATCCTTTTACCTTTCATGAAAAGCCAACTGGACTTTCAAAAAAAAATTCTTCAGTATTTAAACATTTTCATTTTTTGTTTTAAAACATAGCTTATGACCCCCTCAGTGGTTTGAGATTATTCCAGTGAGGTGTCACAAGCTATGCTTCTTGGACAAAAAATAAAAAATAATAAATTTGAACAGCACTTTTGTGAATAACACTTGCTGGTTTTGACTGTTGTAGGGTATCTACCCATAGACATTTTTGCAGTGCGTATTTTACTCTTAAGGAAACTTTCACAAGATACATTTCATATTTTCAAAGTGAAGTTTACCCATTCTAGTGTAAAGATTTGAAACAAGTACAGTAGAATCGTCTTAATTGAATATCCATTTTGCCAATGAAAATTATTCAATTAACAGGAGTATACAATTAACAGGGATATGGTCAGTTTCCTGTGTTCTGGAGGTAAACTGAGCATTTATTCTATTATATCTTGTTTGACAGAGCTCTGTCAAACAAGATATAATAGAATAAATGTCTGTATTTGATGTATGAGGCCAAAAAGGTTGATAAATAAGGGGAATTTGGTGCATGTCAGCAATGTTTTCGACATATTACAAAAATTTATATACAATTAACAGGAGTTTACTCTACAACCCATATGCAATTAACAGATCAAATTTGTACTGAGGGTATGGTAAATGGTTTTGTGTTTGAAAATTATATTCAATTAACAGGGATATACAATTAAGAGATATCCAATTAAGTGGGCTCCACTGTATAACAATTTTAATCAGAAGTGCACCTCCCAAGTTGTGAAGTCAAAAAATGATATTGTGATAAAATGTTGGCAAATAAGCACTTTTTCTGATCCTCTGTAATTTCAAAAATTGGCATTAGGTGTATGTGGGAGGGGGCAGATATGAGCATTTCTTAGCATGTATATCTACACAGGTTTGATTTGTACTCCCCAAAATTGTTTCCAGTGCATTTTTTGTGCAAAATGCTCGTGGGAAACCCAAGAAGTGGACCCATCCATACTGAAGTAAACTTACCAATGTCAGGGTGTGAGTCGTCTAGAAGGAAGGGACAGCATAAGTGTAAAGGATTGACTGAACTCTGCTCTGTTCTTGTGTTGCAGAAATGTTTGCTAAAATTCGGTCCGATTCCAGGTGAATTACAGCGGAGCCCAATTAATTGTATATCTATTAATTGAATATCTCTGTTAATTCTGTATAACTGACAAACATCAAACCATTTACCAAACTTTGACCTGTTAATTGCATATCGGTTATAGAGTAAACTCCTGTTAACTGAGAAAAAGTGTTGAATTACTCGACATCTGCTGAATTTCCCACTTTCAGACATTTTTTTTTTAACCACAATACATCCTGCATAAGCATTTAATCTATTTTTTCTCTGTCAAACAAGATATAATAGAGCATAATGCACAGTTTATAATTAAAAGATTGAAAAATAACGCAATTTCTGTTCATTGAATACTTGTTTTAATTGAATATTTTTCTCTGGCCAAATGGCTATTAATGGTGTTTCACAGTACCATCTTATCTGGAGTTCTTGATATACAGTATAAAATGATGACACTGAAATGGAATATTCCATTTGTAAAAAAGACCAATTGTTGTGACTACTGTACCTTTAGAGATTATTACTCTTTAGTACTATGAATATTGTATCGCTCTTATGTAATGGCCTGTTCATACTCAAATCAATGTTATTTTTGACAAGTTTTATCACTTGCCTAACATGAATAGCAGACAACACTGGCTAGGAAAAAAAATTCTTGAATAACTAAAAAAAAAAAATTAATTTTTTGCCACAAAAATAGCTTATGACTCATCTCCAGAACAAGCTCAAAAAGCTTAACCCTTTACCCAACGAATCGCCCGCATCCACCCGTGAATTATGCAGATTCAGCAGCTGGAAAACTATTTTTTGAAAAATTTCAACAAAACCATATCATGTGACCCCCTCATTGGAATGAGCTTGATGAGCTTGTTCCGATGATGGGTCACATGATATGGTTTTGTTGAAATTTTTCGAAAAAAATTAAACGATATTTAAATTAATAAATTTTGATATCGTCTGTGTTAGGTAAAGGGCTAATTAAACCACACTGAAGTCAAAATATCAGTGTTTCAAGGTGCAAATTTATATCACATCGCAACTGAGAAGTTAACCAATTCAGTCTTGTTTGACAGAGCTCATTGAGCTTCGTTAAACCAGTTTGATATAGTTAAATTCCTAGTTGCATTATGCGAAAAATGTGCAGCTTCGCATTACACGTGCAGGGTGTTACGCTTGTTCCAGTTAGGAGTAATAAGCTGTATTTTGTAGGCAAAATTTGATGAAAAAAGATAAGCAATTTGGATGTCAATTCGCTGGTGGATATTTCCGATATGTCAGGTAAGAAGTTAAATTTCTATGAGTAATGTTAGTCAAATCATAAAGAAAAGAGGGGATGAATTTGTTGCTTCCATCAACTGAACAACAAAATTTAAATTGAGAGTATGAACAGGCCGAAAAACTAATGTACTGCTCCTATTTAATGCAGAATTGTACATATTATTGGTATCACCTGTTTGTATTACTGTTTGTATCTGGCCAGCTTATTTGTTGTCTAAGGCAGCTAATCAAAACAAACCAGGCCAATGATAGAAGACTTAATCGGAGTCAAAAGTTTTATTCTAATTTTCATCTTTGTTTTCAGTTCAGGGCATTATAATGTGTAGTTTCAAGTGGAAGAACAGAAATATTGGATGGAATTCCAAATGTCTTAAAGTCTTTGTACAACACACACACACCTTTATTTGCATATTTCCATAGCTGTCTTGATTTAGAATCATTTCTCTGCACAGTATAGATGTGTTTAGTGGTGCTTTCCTGGGGTTCCCCTATCTTTTTTTCTGCAGGGTAAGCCATTCCCCCACAATTGTAAGACCTGTAGTTGCTTGATCTTGACGAATATCCAACACACTGTGTAGCTAGCAAGTCAAAGGAGTGCTCGCTGTGTTCAACATGGCAAGTACTCCTTGCTAGCTGCATTAAAATGTTTTAGTTAGTGGTAAGTTACTTGCTTTCCAAACTATAATGTATATGTATATAGGTTGGATATAAATACACAAAATGACATCACAAAAATGGCAACCTTCGTAAGATCAGACATGTTAACTCTCCCGGAATGCCCGGGAAAATCCCAAAATTTCAGTGTAGTTCCCGGCCTCCCGGGTGGGAATCAGTTTCGGACCAAAAATCCCAGAAAACAACAGTTGAATATTTCTTTCCCATTGTAAAACGTTCAGAGTCAAATCACATGCATTTCAAACTCTGGTAAAAAACTCACAAAGCAGTAAAATATGTATTTAAGTTAAATTTATTTAAGAAAAGGGTATTTTATGATATATATTTCAAAAGTGTTCATGTTTATTTCGTTTTTTTTCGTAATCGGAGATTCGTGACCAGTGTGCGAGGGTTGAAGTGAAAATAGGTGACTTACTTTCAAAAAAATGATAACTCCACCTTCAATGCAGTTTTTTGGTAAATAAAATATATGAAAAGGAATTGAATAATATATATTTATTTATCCATAGAATAGCTTTAATCCTCATCCCTTTTCCAAATCAAAACGTAAACAACACTTTGACCTCAACTATTTAACACAGTTAAAAAATAGGTTAAAGTCGCTAAGGATGCCGAAAAAATTACGACTGCATATTTATACACAATGTACTTATATTCTAACACTACATTTATTCCGTTCAGCTGACCACAGAACTGTTAACTGTTGGCCGTCTGTACCCAGAAAATTTTGAATAGAATTTAAAAAGAGAAATCAAAATGTAAACAACACTTTGACCTCAACTATTTAACACAGTTAAAAAATAGGTTAAAGTCGCTAAGGATGCCGAAAAAATTACGACTGCATATTTATACACAATGTACTTATATTCTAACACTACATTTATTCCGTTAAGCTGACCACAGAACTGTTAACTGTTGGCCGTCTGTACCCAGAAAATTTTGAATAGAATTTAAAAAGAAAAGTTTTGTGCAGGGCTCAAGCGTTCACACATGCAAGAAGGATTTTGATATAACTATATTTTCCAAGTTCTAATCTTCTTGCAGTAACTGAACATTACGACATTTTTTCCTGATATCATTTTCAGACTTGGGAAATTATTAGCTTAGTAGACTTTGATAAAAGCAAACCACAGGTAGTGGTGCTCTGTGGGTTTTTGGGGGGGGGGGGGGGGAGTGGTCATGAAGAAGAGGATGACCACGGGGGTCAAATCAACCATTATTTTATGATTTTTTAACATAGCATAAATGCATAACTGACAAGATCTGGATATAACCTGGTGTTAATGGTGGTCCATGAGCTGAAAATTTGCAAGTTTTCTCATTTGTTTTGTCCTCGCGCAAACTTTTCCCTGAAATCCATCCCATTTCCCTGAAAATCACCCTCAGGTTCCCTGAAAAATTATTCTGGAGGTTAACATGTCTGTGTAAGATGCATGTGTAATTGTTTCGGTTGGTGACTCTGTCATGTCTCATCAGAGCAACATTTCCATGTTCTTATAAAAGGGAGAAAGGGTGAATCGCCATGATTATCAATTATCTGACAATCAGAGCAATGAAGTTCCATGTGAAAAATCAACAAGAAGGCGATTCTTTGGAAATAAATTTCAAAATTTTCGCGAGAATGGTCGCTTGCTGAAATGATTAGCCCCTTTCCTCTTTTTAATTTCGGAAAGCATCACTGGATGTGCTGCATTGAAATCATCAGATTTGGTAATTTATGAAATGCCATACACTTGTTTCCATTAGTTGACTGACATCATGTGTAGGTCTCGGCATTTTCTCACTATCATCTCAGACATGTGTGCATGTACAAAAATGTGAATTTTGTTTGCTTGAGTACATAATTCAAGGATTCTTTTGTCTTCCTCCACCCATAAAACTGTCGACATGATTAGCCATTGTGCAGAAATTTGTGACCTTAAACACCAATAAATAAAATAACAAAAATGAATTTGCTAGAAACATGCTCTTGTAAAAACATTGTCTATTTTATACCATGATTACCTACTACTATATATGAAAAGCTTATGACTTAAATTTTAGCTTTAAATACCAACCGTGGTGAACACGCCAGTAATGGGATTTCAGTAGTTAAAATTTACACCTACAATGGAACTACATTTAAGTTGACCTTTGGTGACATCGACCTGAATGCAAACTTTTTCAAATTTATCATATAAGACGGTATCGCCTCGCAAAGAGTGAAATGAAAGTGGCAATTATTTATTACGTTTTTAAATGAGTTTACCCCATAAAACACCAAAGAATAACAAACATGCATTGTCTCATGTTAATAAAGTACACATAACTCGAAACAGTATGTTATTATGTTACTAAAATGAAAAGGGCCCTGTTTCTTTTTCTATTACATTTCGGTGATAAAATTGACAGTGGAAGTACTGCCCAGCGATGCTCATGTAAACAAAAACAAATTTGCAGGTATGTGCGGCTGCTGCTCAGTAAAATCGTGAAAAAATAATAGGGACTCTTAATAATCTGATGATCATGGTATAAATAAAATATATCCGAAGTAGCTTGGTGTACCAAATGTTCGCGACCCATGGTGAAGTGGTGTTAACCGTGTGCTGAAGGCTTATGAAAATGGAATAATTAAGTCTGTATAAAGCACTGAAAGTCCTTGAAATTTATGTGTTGTAAAATGTATGAGCCTGAACAAGTCGATATTTCATATTATCTGATTTTCAATTAAGACTTTATTAATAATTAACCATATGTACCCAGAGGACTGTTTCAAAGTCAAAAACCACTGAACGTCTCAATTTTGTAGCACAGAATGGTGTCGTTGATTATCTAGGCTGATCATTTTATGATTCCAATTCTGCAGATTAATGGCTGTAGGTTGACTATAGTAAATTGAGCAGATGTAATCTAAATAAATTCATCCTAACCACTCACTTAACCCTTAAAGGCCTGGATAAGTGTCCTGAATTCCCAGCAGCCCACAGTCTCCATACGTCCAGTGGCTAAGCAGTGATTTCTAGTCAAGTCTTGGCTGCCTGTAAAGGCAGCCAAGACTTGACTAGAAAACACTGCCTACCTAATTTGTTTGTTGTCAACAGGACCTTCTCATGATGGCATTTTAGAGCACCTGTTCTGAGGTTGTAAAGGTCGGACATAGCTCTTTAAGGGTTAAAAGAGTCTCCTTCATTCCGTGTCATTTCAGTAATATGGAACATGCCATTCAGTGAATTCAGGGTTCAAATAATTTAATTCCATCCGCATTGAACTTAAATTTATCCTTGAGTCAGCCATCCTATTTTTTAATTTAAACTACTCCGGGTACAGTAAGTATTCCACTTCAAACAGTTTATAAGCCTGGTGTGTTTTGCTCAACTGCGTTAGGATTTTTTTTGTTCTAGTGTTTATTGCATTTTATTGAATTAAAAATCATTTCTCAGTGTTTTTGTGTTTTGAATTCTTTTAACCCTTTACCTAACATGAAAAGCAGACGACACTTGCAAAAAAAAATCTTGAATAACTAATTTTTTTCATTTTTTGTCTCAAAAACATAGGTTATGACCCCTCGTTGGAACGAGCTCGACGAGCTCGTTCCAACGAGGGGTCATAACCTATGTTTTTGAGACAAAAAATGAAAAAATAATAAAAATTCATTGGCGATTTTTGAGAATCGCGCTGGCCGGTTTTGGCCGTTACGTTGGGTAAAGGGTTAAACACAGATGTTGGTATTTATATTCCTGGAGCTAATACATCAAAGAGATTGGGGGTACAGTAGATTGCATTCATCCATCAGTCTGTCCATCCATCTGGATCCATATCCCAGCATTGAGTTGATGGATTTCAACGAAATTCCATATGAGGTATTGTTGGGATGATATCCTTCCGCAACATGTTTCAAGAATGGAGTTGCACACACTATTTTCTCCTGAGTTACAGCCCTTACTTTGCCAAATTTTCAGTGATTTTTATGCCCCCAATAGAGAGGCATCTTAAATCCAGGTTGTCCATCAGTCCGACTTAATTTGTCCAGCCGGAGCCATGCTTTGGTGAATTTCCATGAAACATTACACAAGGGACCAATGCAAGGTCTGTTTTTCAATGGATTTCGCGAAACTTAACAATAGAGAAGTTACAGAATGGTGTGTTTTTGCCAGAGAAACAAGAATTTTTTTTTATAGGCCTAAATTATAAAATTACATCTGATGAGATGACATACACAAGTTAGAGACTACGATATATTTCAATGTTCATTTCTGAATTGTACCTGAACCTGTCATGTATCCAAAACATCTTTCACTTAGCAACCCCGACTCTTGCCAATGTTTGATGCATAATCTTCCCCAACCAAATGACTCAACTCAAACCTCAAACTCCCCCCTCCTCCCAACCCACCTTTACGAAAATTCAATGTTTTTAGCTTAACTTGACAAAGTCAAGATAAGCTATTGTCTGAGTTTGTTCACATTTTCCTTTAGCACAGGCTACACCCCGTAGTTCTTGTCTGATCGTCCCGAAATTTCATATGCAGTTTTGGGGTCATGTCTTGATGAGAACGTCCCCTTTTGGTCACGATAGGTCAACCGGTATGGCTGCCCGAGTCCAAAAGCCATTAGCACAGTCTACAGGTCGTATTTATGAAAGGATTTTATTTTAACTTGGTAGGATGCCTCTGTATAATGCCTAGATGAGAACGTCCCCGTTTGATCATGATCTGTGAACCGTGATGGCTGACCAAGCCCGAAACCCAAAAACTTTTAGCACAGTCAGCAGGTCATATTTAATATGGAGGGATTTCATTGTAACATGGTGGAATGACTCCATATGATGTCTAGATGAGAACTTCCCCATTTGGTTACAATCTGTCAATCGTGATGACTGCCCGAGCTCAAAACCTTTAGCACAGTCTACAGGTCATATTTATGGAGGGATTTCATTGTAACTTGGTAGGTTGACTTGGGAGCGGGTCTTTTCGGCCTCTGGAACATTCGGCCTGGGAACATTCGGCCTCCGTTTTCTACAAGGGAGACTCAGAGAGACGCGGTTTAATGAGTTTAAATACCTTTATTGCAACTCACAACAAAAATAAATACCGCGTAATATAAAATATACACAATATAAAACACATTTACACTTGATTTATACTGGCACACAACCTCAAAAAAATATGATGCAGTTCATTCTCTTTATATTTCTCCAATGCTTCCTCTAACTTATTGGATACCTTTGGACAAGCAAGTAAGCGAGCAAGATTGATATTGGAGTCGAATGAATGAAAAGTTTCAGCACGCCGACTGCGCACAGGGACGATGTGGGGTTTAAACCCCTTGCGACCCGAATAACTTTGTTTTATAATTTTATTTCCTTATGAATACTGAAATCGCAGGTTGTTGGTTGTTTTAGAAAAACAGAAAAAGAAACCCAAACAGTCGCCGGTTTGGGAGTAGCCCCAGCATGTTATTCATAACGGTTACAAAAAGGAAAAAATCCACCGATATGTGTTTCTGAAAGCTGAAGCAATGAATGAAATGAAAGCTTTCAGCGCACAGAAGGCGCACAGGGACGATGTTGGATTTAAATCCCTTGCGACCCGAACAACTTTATTTGCTTACGAATCCAAGAGAGTTTTTTAAAGCTCGGAGTTATCCATCAACCTATAAGGGAGAGGGCTATAGTTACAGTCCACATAAAAAGGTTTAAGTGTTCAAAGAAACTGTAAAAACAGTATGTATGATCGCCTAATCAAGTGCGATTAAATCGATCAAACTTCAGACATACTGTAAAAACGCTGTACGAGTATCTCATCAGAGGCAAGAACTTTGATCATAACTTCAGAAGAATTTATAAAAACAAACTATTAAAGCTGAGTTGTGCCAAACAACACCCAAGAAGAAGTATATCATTTCGGGTTTGCATGTCGGCGTTGGAGCACACATATTGTTATTCTGTTATTCAATGCAGTGGATTTTATATTTCATTATTCATTATGGATCGGTCTCGTGCTGTATAATATATTTCGACTCTAGGAATAAAGGTAGGTCGTATATATTATTCTTTAAAAAAAATATTCTGGAAAAACTCATAATATACAAAAAAAAACACAACAAAATGAACTAAAAAATTATTTTTTAAAGTTATTTTTCAACTCCCAAACTAAGAAATTTTTTACCAAAAGTGGGAACATTCGGCCTCAAAAGTGGGAACATTCGGCCTCGACCGAGGCCGAATGTTCCCGAGGCCGAAAAGACCCGGACCCGGTTGACTTCATATAATGTCTAGATGAAAACGTCCCTTTTTGGACGTGATTTTTCAGCCTTGATGGCTGCCCAAGCCCAAAAACCTTTAGCATAGTCAAAAGGTCGTATTTATGGAAGGATTTCATTGTAACTTGTTCCCCGTGGGAACCCCGGGAAGTGAAACAGTACCTGTTCACTGCGGTAAACAGGCTCTGTTTTACTGGTAAAATAGGACCCAGTCACCAATGCTTGGGAGGTGCAAACCCTCTCTAAAATGGGCAGCATGGCTTATTGATGCTCACCCCTGGTCTTGAGTTGATACTTATGTTGTGGTCATGATTAGCCATTGTGCAAAAATATGTGACCTTAAACACCAATAAATAAATAAATAATTGTAACTTGTTAGGTTGACTCCATATAATGCCTAGATGATGACATCCCCTTTTGGTCGTGATTGGTCAACTGTGACGGCTTCAGGGGCCCGAAGGCCAAAAACCTTGAGCACAGACTACAGGTCATATTTATGAAGGGATTTCATTGTATCTTTGTAGGATCACTCCAGATGATGCCCAGATGAGAATGTCCCCTTTTGTTTGCGATCATTCAACTATGATGGCTGCTCAAGCCCAAAGCCCAAAAACCTTTAACACAGTCTACAGGTCGTATTTATGAAGGGATTTCATTGTATCTTGGTAGGTTGACTTCATATAATGTCTAGTTGAGAATGCCCCGTTTTGGGCATGATTGGGCAACTGTGACGGCCCAAGGGGCCCAAAGCCCAAAAATCTTTAGCACAGTCTACAGGTCATATTTATGAAGGGATTTCATTGTAACTTGGTAGGATGACTCCAAATAATGTCTAGATGAGAACGTCCCCTTCTGGTCGCGATCATTCAGCCTTGATGGCTGCCCGAGCCCAAAAACCTTTAGCATGGTCTATAGGTCGTATTTATGGAAGGCTTTCATTGGAACTTGTTAGGTTGACTCCATATAATGCCTAGATGATGACATCCCCTTTTGGTCGCGATTGGTCAAATGTGACAGCTTCAGGGGCCCGAAGCCCAAAAACCTTGAGCACAGTCTACAAGTCATATTTATGAAAGGATTTCAATGTGACTTCGTAGGATCACTCCAGATGAAGCCCAGATGACAACAACCCCTTTTGGTCGCGATCATTCAACCATGATGACTTCCCGAACCCAAAAGCCGAAAAACTTGAGTACAGACTACAGGTCGTATTTGTGAAGGGATTTCATTGTCACTTAGTAGAATGACTCGGTATAATGTCGAGATGAGGACGTCCCCTTTTAGTTGTAATCGGTCAACTGTCATGGCCGAAGCCTGAAAACCTTTAGCACTGTCTACAGGCCATATTTATGAAGGGATTTCAGTGTAACTTGATAGGATGACTCGTTTTGGAATAATATCACTGTAACTTGGTAACTTTGGTTGACATACGTTAACTGTGAGGACCACATACATTAACTTTGAGGTTATATTAACCCACCCCTCCGCTCGTTAGTACAGTGTACACCTTATATTATTTTTATCAAAAACATAGCATACAGGGAACAGAAATGAACATATTCCCAATTATCACAATTCTTGTCTTATTTCATAATCCTTTCATAAACATCGAACATTATCCTTTTCATCAAACACAACACACAGACAAGTTAAGCTACAGTGTCATTGACACTTTCATTTCAGCTCACCTTGACGAAGTCAAGCTGATCTTATCTAATCACTCTCTGTCGACACGTTGTTCGTGAATACTATGTTTTGGACTTCTCCTTCAAAGCCACTGGGCCAATTCAAGTGAAAGTGTGTTTGAGTGATGGCCCCAAAGGGGCATTGCATTTTTGTTCAACTCAACATGCCCAGACCCATAGGGAGGGGGGTGGGGGCAAAATGCTCCAAAATATTTTTAAAATCTTATGAACCAGTATGTACAATGCCTTGATATTTGGTGTGGGGCTTCCTTTTGAGGTATAGAATCAAGTTTGTTCGAACTAAGTTATTGGAGCAATATTAGCCTTTGTAATGGGAGGGGGAAGATTTTGGACCCCGCCCAAAATTTCTATTTTCTGAACCGATGGTCCGATTTGAACCAAATTGTCATGTGGTATTATTGGGCCATAAGTACTTGACTCATGCAAAAAAAAAAAAATCCTGTGCCCCTATGGGAACCCCAAGCTAAAAATAGAAACATTTTCAAATGCCCTTTTTTTCCCAAACAACACGGAACAGAGAACTGTTATTTGGTTTGAAGCATCCTTAGGACCAGTAGAATTGAATGGTAAAAAAAAATTGCCATTGATTTTGTCAGGATATTCTGTAGGGGCCATGAAAAAAATGCTGAGCCAGAATATTTGCAAAAAATTTTTATAATTTTTTTTATCCAGCACCAATGGTCAGAATCTTTTGATATATGAGATACCACATCCATAGAGGGGTCAGTTATAGTTTGTTAAAATGAATCCCCATTGGTTCATATTTGGGCTCAATACAGGAGCCCAAATCTTTAACTTTGGGCAATATTGGAAATAATCTTGAAAAATCTTCAGATCCACCAGTCAGAATGCTTTCATATTTATATACAACGACTCTAGGGAGGTAAGATCAACTTTGTTCAAATCGACTCCCTATGGGAGCCCAAATGTTAAATTAGTGCAATATGAGGAAATTTCTTCAAAAATCTTCTTCAGATCAACCAGTCAGAATGCTTTCATATTTGGTACAACCACTGTAGGGCGGTCAGATTCAAGTTTGTTCAAATTGAGTGCCTGGTTTAACTGGTTGAGTGCTGGGCTTTATGCTGAAGGTCAGGCACTGAAATTAGAAGCTTCATACTCTGGAGATGAGCTTCAGATTATCTTTGAAATGAAATTATTTCGTCTTAAGGGATTTGCCTTGATACTATTTATGAGAGAGTGCTGTGGGTACTCCATCTTCTTCAGATCCACCAGTCAGAATCCTTTCATACTTGCTTTAAAACATCTCTGGGAGAGTCAGATTCAAGTTTGTTCAAATTAGGTCCCTGGGTGAATATTTAGGCTCCCTATGGTAGCCTGAATTTTAACTTAGTGCAATATGAGGAAATTTCTTAAAAAATCTTCAGATCCACCAGTCAGAATGGGCTCGCTATGGTAGCCCAAATTTTGACTCAGTACAATATGAGGAACTAACTTTAAATTTTTTTAGCTCAACTTTGGCAAAGCCAAATTTGAGGTATTGCCGTGGCCCGTCCTCCATCTGTCCGTCCGTCGCGCCGTACATACGGATTGGGCTAGAGGCCGTATTTATGAACCGATCTTTACGAAACTTCTTGGGTACCTTTGTTATCACCGTGGGACGGGAGCGCGGTGGCTCAGTAGGTAGAGGTGCAGGCTGCAAGCCGAGAGGTCCTCGGTTCAAATCCCACCTGCGGCAACCGCGTTGTGTCCTTGGGCAAGACACTTCATCTCCATTGCCCGCGTGGGGGCACGATGACGCCGTGTACTAAGGCGTACTGCACGTCGATGGTACGCATGTCTTCAACCAATGTAACCCTGCCTGTGCTGCAGTGCGGAGTTACGATGTTGGGGAGCTGGCAGCTGCTCATCGTTGCTCGGTGGTTCTCTCCGGGTACTCCGGCTTCTTCCACCTGTAAAACTGTCACGGTCATGATTAGCCATTGTGCATAAATATGTGACCTTAAACATCAATAAATAAATAAAATATCACCGTGGGACGAGAACGAGTGTTTTTGGGTCTGGTCCGAAATTCAAGATGGCCGCTGGAAGCCATTTTGTACCAAAATTAGGTGCAATCAGATTTTTGCGTAGAACTTCAATGAAAGCTCCAATTTGAATAATTTTTTTCGTATGAATGTTTAGTACCATGGGATACATCACATATAATACAGGTTTTTTTCTTGTGCGTAAATTATGTAAATTAGACTAACTTTGATTTATTTAGTGTTACTTTCAGCACTGTAACTGCAAATGCCAATACGGCTCGGGGTCTTTACGAAACCTCTTGGGCACCTTTGTTATCACCTTGGGACGAGAACGAGTGTTTTTGGGTGCAGTCCGAAATTCAAGATGGCCACCAACAACCTTTTTGTACCAAAATTAGTGCAATCAGTTTTTTATACAGAACTTCTGTATGAAAGTTCTGATTTGAATAAATTTGTGTATGAATGTTTAGTAACATGGAATACATCACATATAATACAGGTTTTTTTTCTTGTGCAGAAATTATGCAAATTAGGTGAACTTTGATTTGTTCAGTTAGTCCAGGCACATTAGACATAAAAATGAGAAAGTAAGGAAAAAAATCGGAGAAAGCTGTTTTTTTTATATGTTTCCGGGACACACATTGCGGATAAAGTGTGAAAAGTCCCCGCGAATCCGAGTTGAGCTTTTTCAGTTATAGCGTTTTTTTTATGAAAAAAAAAATTTTAAAAAAAATTCGACCCAGCTCCATATTTCTCATTCTTATTCGCCTTAGTAGGGTGAGAATCATAAATATCGTGCTGAATTATATTGAGAATACATATCCCCAACAGAAAATGCCAACTTTGTACCAATCCTCACACTCAATGGTGAAATATTCACGAAAATGTACAAAATTACGAAAAAAAATTTATTGTTTTCATACACACAACGGTACACAACGTCCATTAAATCAAATCTACGACTACTTTGGGAGTTAAATTATATATCAAAAATTGCAGAAAAGCAGTGGCTTTATAATGATATTAACAATAGTCATTTATTCCATAATGAACTGGTGAAACGTGTGAAATATTAACCATACCCCCTAAACTCAAATTCAAACGGCATCGACTTTTCTCATTCAAATACCGTATTATAGCATCATTGTTTCAATTTCCATGTTCGATTAAATCACATAATGTGGTGTTCGCCTACACTCAAGATGCGTTGACAAAAGTTTTCGTTAGACTCGGCGGCTTCCATATGATTATGTCATATTTAGGGGCAATTGGTTCGATCATGGCTGGTAGCGGCTTGGATGAACTTTGGGGGACTGTTTATGCTGGTGGGTCAATCCATCATTTGATCAGTGGTCATGCATATTCAAGAGCAGTTCGTGCCCATTTGCTAACACAAATTGCCATTACAAAACTTGTGTTTGAAGAAAGCCGAACACTAGATAACATAGACTGCACAGAAGTCAATGAAATATTCTGTGGACTTGCCAGAGGTGACTGTACAACAGCTGACGCTGTCAATCAAGAAAGAAAGTGTCAACCATCTACTGTCAAAATTACACGAACTGCTCCAGAATGCGTCCGTAGGACGCACAGGAAAGCTTTGGGTACAATACTACGAGCAAATAGGTCTTCTCCAGTTGTTCTTGAGAGCAGAGCGCACAGGCGACTGGGAACTCCACACATATTGTGTTCGCAATATGATTCCAGTATTTCACGCAGGTGGTCATTTTGCATACGCAAAAAGTTCTCATCTCTATTTGCAGCAGATGAATGAGCTAACAGAAATAATGCAACAGGATGATTTGAAGTTGTTCACTGAGAAAGGTTACTTTACCATAAGGCGCTCAGATAAATTCTGGGACGGGATATATTCTGATCAGACCATAGAGCAGTGTTTAATGAGAATATTCAAGCTCCCTGGTGGTCTCACACATGGCAGGGAAATAACCGATAGCACTGTTGCGAAATGGGTACATGGACTACCTCTTTGCCTTCCGATATGTAATGCTCTCGAAAATTTTGTTCATGTTCACACTGGTCATGGCGAACAACATCGGGATCTCCGTCAAAGTTCACAATTGACTGATGCCAATGATATCACCAAATTATTGAACTGGCTCAGAGTGCATTCCCCCTTTCAGAATAGAGGTCCACTACAATTAGTCTCTATAGCGACCGGGCTTGTGGCCGACGAAACTGTGAACTGTGACCAAGTTCGCAAAATTGGTGAATGTTGCGTATCGAATGTTGTAAGCAAGACGTTCAACAGCATCAAACTACGACGTGTTGACACTGTGAAGTCTTTCGCATCGATGGCAAATAGCATCAAAGTCCGTGGAAGTAAGGTAGTGATTGACCCCACAATTCTGTTCAACCGCATCACATGTGTTATTCAGTCACAAGCAGAGATGGAAGAGTATCTCAAATATGAAATCGCCCCGAAACCACCAGCATTGTTTGATTCTGCTGGAATGAGGAAGACACAGAAAAGCACGCTCGGTAAGATCCTCAAAACATACGGTTCCGAGCAAACTAAAATCCCAGAACATTCTCTGTTTGTTGTAGATGGTGGATTTTTATTGAGGGCAGTTGTATGGCCAAAACAGTCGTCATATAAGGACATATGTACATCATATTCCAATTATCTAGTGAGACATTTTGGGGCGAACGTCGTGGTTGTTTTTGATGGTTATGCTTGTACAATGTCGACAAAGGGCATGGAACAAGCCCGTAGATCTAAAGACAGGTATTCCATTGATATCAATATCTCACCCGAGTTACCAGCCACCACACCCCAATCCGATTTCCTTGCAAATGCCAAGAACAAAACCCAACTGATCGATCTTCTAATGCAGGAGCTATCTGCTATCAATATTCAGTCCAAGCAGGCCGAGGCTGATGCTGATGTACTGATAGCCGAAACTGCACTTGACATCGCTCAAGATGACAACAATGTTGTCGTTGTGGGAACAGACACAGACTTGTTAGTCATTCTTACCTCTCGAGTTCAACCGGGATGTAATATTCACATGATGTATTCCATTACCCCAAACTTACTAGTTTCAGTTAGTGAAATAGCAACCAAAATGGGTGACCATAGAAGCAACCTCCTTGTAGCACATTCTATAAGTGGTTGTGACACTACTTCTGCACTCTTTCGAGTTGGTAAGAAGAAAGTATTCAGTACAATTGTCTCCGATGTTACTAGCGACTCACAACAGTATGTCAACACAATTTTGGCGGATGACAGTACACCAAGTGCAGTAGCCGCTGCCGGGGAACAACTTCTCCTGATCTTATACGGGAGTAAAACTGTTTCCTCTCTCGACCAATATAGATATGTCACTTACAAGCGTTATGTAGCAAAATCTAAACTGAATAAACCCATCGACCTAGCCTCACTCCCACCAAGCAGCGATGCTGCACAACAACATGTCTACAGATGTTATCTCCAGGTCCAACAATGGCTGGGCACTTCGCTTCCTCCGACGGATTGGGGGTGGTCGCTAGACAATGGACTTCTTGTACCGACTGCAGCCACAAAGCCATGTGCCCCCGATAACCTACTGAATCTGATCAGTTGTGGTTGCAAGAGTGCTTGTACAAAAAGGTGTGGGTGTAAGAAGGCAGGACTCTCTTGCTCAGGTTTGTGTAATTGCAGTTCGGATTCTTGTAACAACCACAGAAACACTGTCCTGTCGGAAATTTCTGAGTTCGATGAATAATATGTATATAGGTCATGTCATTTCTGTATATAGCGTTGATAATAGTCAATGTAAATTAATCCATGTTGATTGATTTGTACATTCTGTAAATATTATTTATTGATTTTTGTACATTCTGTAAATATTATTTATTGATCTAATGCTGCCAGACACAGACGTGTCTGTTCGGTCCCAAGCCCGAAAATAGTTGAGTTCTCATGCTGACGAATTTTATGCCAAAAGGGGAACTCGGCCAGAAGCAGAGGGGGTCTTCCATAATGTCTATTTTGTAAGCAATGATAAAAGTCTTCAAATGGTGGTGGATTTTTTATCGTCTGTCCAACTAACATCCCGTTCTGTACTACGACCCTTTGGGCAAATCCGTTAGGAAAATCGTCATTTTTTGCGTAAATCCGATACTTTTTTGTGAATTTTCAATAATTTTTCGCAGAAATTGTCACAGAATGCACATTTTCCTCTATGTAAATGTATATTAGACATTATGTAGCTCGAAATACGCGTAAACAAAAATACAGTTGGATCAATTGGAGGTTACAAAGTTCGTGCGATTTTTTTTATTTTTTTCAAACGCGTTTTCGAAAAAAGGCTGTAGAAAAAAAGCTCAACTGGGATTTTAGGGGACTTTTGTCTAATCGTTCAGTGACCTGTACTCGACATTCTCTGAAAAAATCAGCTTTCTCCGATTTTTGTCCCTGGTGAAACCTAATGTTCTTGGGCTAAGTGCTACTTATACACAGTAAGTGCACATGTCAATACTGCTCGGGCTAGAGTCTGTATTTATGAACTGGTCTTCATGAAACTTCTTGGGGTACCTTTGTTATCACCTTGTGACAGGAGCGAGTGTTTTTGGGTGCCTTTGTTATCACTGTGCTATGAGAACAAATATTTTGGGGTTCTGTCATACCAACTCTGGGACTCAAAGATTTCTTTTCGAGTTTAGCATCCAACTGTCGCCCACCTTTACAATACTTTACCTGCACATTTGTTACAGGCTACGGTCAGCATTTATGTACAGACCATCACAACACTTTACATGTACCTTTGTTATCAGGTCATTACCTAGATGTTTGTCATTGCTGTGTCACATACTATACATGTACATGTTTTAAGCAAGTTGAGCTACAGTGTCATTGACACTTTCATTTTCTTCAGATCCACTAGTCAGAATGCTTTAATATTTGGTATTCAACATCTCTAAGGGGGTGGGTTCAGATTCAAATTTGTTCAAATTGAGTACCTCGGTTAATATTTGGTCTCCCTATGGCCGGAATTGGCCACGTAACTGAAGAATTAGAAAACTTTTGAGTACCCTCCACAGGTGTGTAACAAGGGGTTCCATAGGGGAGCTCCACTTTTTACATTATGATCAACTGAAGAAAAAGCATGATGCTTGGACTATTTTAGTCACTCCTGAGGGTCTCCAGGATTGACAATGGATCCTTTGGAGATTGATTGCTTAATGTAGATTATTTCTTGGACTCCGTTTATATCTGGTTCTGTTCAAGGTCAGTGCTTCAGGCTCGTGTGGGGCTTGTTTTAATGAATAGCTGGGAGGGAGGCTTCTTTGCTTATGGCATTGAACTGCAAACCGAGAGGTCGACAGTTCTATCCCCACCAGGGGTAACTGCATTTTGTCCTTGGGCAAGGCTCTTTAATCCCAATTGTCCATGTAGGGGCACAGTGGCCCTGTGGACTAAGGTGTAATGCACGTCCGTCCACCTGTCTTCAACCACTGCTAATCCTTGTGTGAATTTGGTGCATTGGGGAGTCTGACAGTGGCTCGCTATTGCTCAATGGTTCTCTCCGGGGACCCTGGCTCTCAACAGTGTTGTTAAACTCCAATAAATAAATAAATGATGAATTGTTTTATTCTAAACTTCATTTGCAATCGCAAATTCTTAACCCTATATTTATATCATGTGACCACTGATCGGAACAAGCTCATTGAACTTGTCCCAATGAGGGGGTCACATATGGTTTTGTTAGCTCAACTTAACGTCAGGTATGAGCTATTGAGGTGGGTTGTGAGCTGTCGTCTGTCCATTACATCTGTCCGCCTGTCCATCCACAATTCCTTTAGCACACTCTTCAGACCACAGCTCTCAGCCGATCAGTTCCAAATTCCATATGTGTCTTTGGGCTAATATCCAGATAAGTGCTTTCGATTTTTAGCTCGACTTGACAAAGTATAGGAGATATTGATTTTCTTACTTTTCTGTCAAAAAATGTTGCTGCTGGCAACGTTCTTAGAGCTTAGTTTTGTCAGAACTCAATATTTCCCTTTGGCGCACCCTACAGTGAACTTTTATGATCGGATTGCATTGAAACCTGGTGTGCTTGTTTGGGGTGACCTCCTGATGCGAGCTAACGATTTTCTTCCATTTCTGTCAAAAATGTTGCCGTCGACATTGACCTTTGAACTTACTTTAGTTGGGCATCGATATATTCCTTTGGAACGCCCTACAGGACACATTCATGATCAGATCAGTTTGAAACTTGGTATCCTCGTTTGGGGTTACCTCTACATGGGAGCTATCTATTTTCTTTGATTTTCGTCAAGAAATGTTGCCGCCGATAGTGACCTTCGATGAACTTGGTTCAGTTATGCATCAATATTTCCCTTTGGCACACCCTGCAGTGTACATTTTTGACCAGATCACTTGGAAACTTTGTATTCTTGTTTGGGATGACCTGTAGATGGCAGCTATTGGATTTTCTTTCATTCCCATCAAAAAAGGTTGCAGCTGGCAACGACCTTTGAACTTGGTTCATTCATACCTCAATATTTCCAATTTTGCACATCCTACAGGGAATATATTTATGATCGGATTGCATTGAAACATGGTATGCTTGTTTAGGGTGCCCTCCAGATGGTAGCCATCGCTCTTCCATTTCTGTCAAAAAATGCTGCCGCCGGCAATGATCTTTGAACTTGGTTCAGTCGGGCATCAATATTTTCTCTTGGCATGCCGCATGACAGTGACCTTCGATGAACTTAGTTCAGTTATGCATCAATATTTCCCCTTGGCACACCTTGCACTGCACATTTTTGACCGGATCACTTGGTGTTCTTGTTTGGAGTGACCTGTAGATGGGAGCTATTGGATTTTCTCCCATTCCCATCAAAAAATGTTGCAGTTGGCAACGACCTTTGAACTTGTTTATTCAGACCTCAATATTTCCCTTTTGCACACCCTACAGGGAATATTTATGATCGGATTGCATTGAAAACTGGTATGCGTGTTTAGGGTGCCCTCCAGGTTGGAGCTATCGATTTTCTTCCATTTCTGTCGAAAATTTTGCTGCCGGCATTGACCTTTGAACTCACTTTAGTCACTCATCAATATATTCCTTTGGCACGCCCTAATGGACACGTTTATGATCAGATCAGTTTGAAACTTGGTATTCTTGTCTGGGGGTGCCCTCCAGATAGGAGCTGTCAATTTACTTCCATCGCCGTCAAAAATTGGTGCTGCTGGCAACGACCTTCGATGAACTTAGTTCAGTTATGCATCAATATTTCCCTTGGGCACACCCTGCAGTGCACATTTTTGACCAGATGACTTGGAAACTTAGTGTACTTGTTTGGGTGAGCTCTAGATGGGAGCTATCAATTTTCTTCCATTCCCGTCAAAAATGTTGCAGCTGGCAGTGATCTTTGAACTTAGTTTAGTCAAGCATCAATATATTCCATTGGCACACCCTACAGGGCCCATTTATGATCGGGTTGTTTTGAAACTTGGTAGGCTTGTCCTCTAGATGGAAGCTATTGATTTTCTTCCTTGTCTGTCAAAATTATTTGCTGTTGACAAACTTAGTGCAGTTATGCATCAATATTTCCCTTTAACACACCATGCAGGGCACATTTGTTATTGGATCGCTTGGATACTTAGTGTGCTTGTTTGGGGTGACATCTCTATGGGAGCTATCGATTTTCTTCCATTTGTGTCGAAAAATGTTGCCGCTGGCAACGACCTTTGAACTTAGTCAGGCCTCAATATTTCCCTTTGGCACACCCTTCAGAGCACATTTATGATCGGATTACTTAGAAATTTTGTATGTGTGTACGAGGTGAGCCCTAGATGTGTGCTATTAATTTCCATAAAAAATTATTGTCGTTAGCACCAGCCTTTGAACTTAGCCCATTTGTGCAGCAACTTATCCCTTTTGCTTTCTACAGGAATAATTATGAATTTCCAGAAAAAAACAACATTTCCACAAGCAATGATCTTCAAACTTGCATTTGTACACTAACATCTTCCTTTGGAATGCCTCAGAGTGAGCATTCATTGTCGGGTTGTTTTGAAACTGTGTATGCTTATTCAGGGTGACAAAGATAGGAGCTATCGATTTTCTTTTCATTTCCATCAAAACCTGTTGCACTGTTGGCAACAATCTTTGAATTTATTGCATTGGTGCATCAACATTCTTCTTGGACATGGCCTACAGGGCACATTTATCATAGGATTGTTTTTGAACCTGGTGTGCTCATTAGGCAAGACCTCTAGATAAGAGCTATTGATAAGCATTAATTTCTGTGAAAAAAGTTACGGTTTACAATAACCTCTGTACTTACTGCATTTGTGTATCAGCATTTTTCCTGTAGACAGCTTTACAGTTTACATTTAAAAATGCATGGATTACTCGGACGTTGTGCCCACACAATGTTGTTATGTTGAAGTTTCACCAAATAACATTGGAACCAGTGATCTTCAATTTTGCCATTTCATTTATAACTTACCAGCTTAAAGTTTGTCAAGTTGGGCTACAGTGTCATTGACACTTTTCATTTTTAAATTTTGTTGAAAAACATGGCCGCCAGTGGTCATCTTGGATTTGATAAAAATTGTCCAGTAATTCCTTTAGCACACCCTACAGGTCACAGCTCTCACCCGAGCTGTCCCAAATTTCATAAGTAGCTTTGGGACAATGTCCAGATGGGAGTTGTCAATTTTGCTCCAAATTTAGTTAAAAAACATGGCTGCCAGTGGCCAACTTGAGTTTGGCATATAAATTAGCACACGCTGCAGGTTGCACCTCTCATCCGATCAGTCCCACATTTCATATGTGGCTTTGGGGTAATGTGCAGTTGGGAGCTATCAAATTTTTCCAAATTTCACGGAATAGCATGGCCGGCAGTAGCCATCTTAGGTTCGGCATATAAATCGTCAACAATTCTGTTGGCATATCCTACAGGCTGCATCTCTCTCTCCATCTTTTTCAAATTTCATTTGTAGTTTTGGTTTGATGTCTAGATGGGAGCTATCAAATTGTTCTGAATTTCGTTGAAAAAAATAGCCGCCAGTGGCATATAAATTATCAACAAGCCCATTAGCACACTGTACAGGCTGTATTTCTTACTCGTTTTTTTTTTAAATTTCACATGTAGCTTTGGTGTGATATCTAGATGAGAGTTATGTACAGTACAAGTCAAATTAAGTTGTAGGATAACCACTATAAACTATGTATCTTTCTCTCCCTACATTGATAAGACCAGACACTGACATCATTTTCTGGAAAGCTCTCACTGAGAGCTTTCCAGAAAATGATGTTAGATTCTGATCTTATCAGTTTGACTTGTTCTGTATCAAATTTTTCTGAAAAACATGACCTGCAGGGGCCATCTTGGATTCGGCATATAAATTGTCAAACATTCCTCGGGCCATCTTGGATTCGGCATATAAATTGTCAAAAATTCCATTAGCACACCCTATTAGGGCCGCACATCTCACTTGATCTTTTTCAAATTTCACATACACTTTAGTGTGATGGCTAGATAGGAGCTATCGAATATTTCTGAATTTTGTTGAAAAACATTGCCACCAGCAGCCATCTTGGATTCGGATATATATAAATTGTCAACAATTCCATTAGTACACCCTACAGGTCGCATCTCTCACCTGATCTTTTTGAATTTCATATGTAGCTCTGGTGTGATGTCTTGATGGGAGCTATCATTTTTTTCTGAATTTCGTTGAAAAATACGGTTGTCAGCAGCCATCGTGGATTGGCATTTGAATTGTCAGCTATTCCATTAGCACACCCTGCAGACCGCATCTCTCACCCAATCTTTTTCAAATTTCATATGTAGTTTTGGTGTGATGTCCAGATGGGAGCTTTCAAATTTTTTGGAATTTTGTTTAAAAAAATGACCGGCAGTGGCCATCTTGGATTTGGCATATAAATCGTCAACAATTCCATTAGCAGACCCTACAGGCCGCTCCTCTTTTTCAAATTTTATATGTAACTTTAGTATGATGACCAGATGGGAGTTATAAAAATTTTCTGCATTCCACTGAAAAAGATGGCCGCCAATGGCCTGCTTGGATTTGACATATAAATTGTCAACAATTCCATTAGTACCCCCAGCAGGCCCCATCCCTCACCCGATTTTTTTCAGATTTCACTTGGAGCTTTGGCGTGATGTCTTTTCTGTAGAAACTTGGGTGAGTGACGTGGCATTACTGGGTCTTTCTATTCAGTTCAATCCCTTCTTGGACAAGTTGAGATGCAGTGTCATTGACACTTTCATTGAATTTTTAGCACTACCTGACAAGTGTCAGTAGAGCGTTTCTGGTACTGATTTGTCTAACGTCTGTTTGTGGTCAACATTTTCTTTTCCTGGCCATAGCTTCTTAACCACTAAATATTTTTTGACAAAACTTTATAACAATATGTATAATCAAAAGACAGTGTGTCGCGAATTGTAATATACTATGTGCCCCTCAAGGTCACAGGCCCTATTTTAAGGTGACAGAAAAACATTTCAATGTAACTTTTACCCGGTCCCTATTACTTTGTATGATTGACAGATCTTATTCATACTTGGTATAATTATTGATCATGACTCAAAGGTTTGTCACGACTTTGATCCAAGGTCATATCATCAAGGTCAAGGTACCAAAACTTAGATGTTATTTGAATCTATGTGGCAGATCTTGTCATCCTTCACACAATTGTTACCCATAACCCAATGTTATGTCCCGACCTTTACCCATTGCCCTATCAAGGTCACAAGCAGTAAGACTTTGAATACTGTTCTTGTCCGAGTTTGACAATGTATTCATACACTTGGGACAATTGATGCTCAAAGGTTTGTTCTGACATTGAATCAAGGTCTAGATCACAAACAGCAAACCTTCGATAGAAATTGAGATAAAAAAGTCTTTTAACTGGTTATCTCCCTTGAATTTAGATTGATTATAGATTTCCAAATGAAATTCTTGTGTTTCACAACTCCCACATCAAAGAATCGATTTTGCTAAAACTTCTCAAACTGTATAATGCCTAGATGAGAACGTCCCCTTTTGGTCATGGATCTGTCAACCGTGATGGCTGCCCAGGCCCGAAACACAAAAACTTTTAGCACAGTCTGCAGGTCATATATAATATGGAGGGATTTCATTGTAACTTGGTAGGATGACTCCGTATGATGTCTAGATGATAACTTCCTCATTTGGTCGCGATCTATCAACCGTGACGATTGCCCGAGCCCAAAACCCGAAAACCTTT
Organism: Pictodentalium vernedei; assembly: GCA_031216915.1. NCBI lineage: Eukaryota > Metazoa > Mollusca > Scaphopoda > Dentaliida > Dentaliidae > Pictodentalium > Pictodentalium vernedei. The sequence continues at coordinate 80,175,528 of CM062291.1, forward strand.
TGCACAGTCTACAGGTCATATTTATGGAGGGATTTGGGGGGCGCGGTGGCTCAGTAGGTAGAAGTGCAGGCTGCAAGCCGAAAGGTCCTCGGTTCGAATCCCACCTGCGGCAACCGCGTTGTTTCCTTGGGCAAGACACTTCACCCCCATTGCCCATGTGGGGGCACGATGACGCCGTGTACTAAGGCGTACTGCACGTCGATGGTACGCACGTCTTCAACCAATCTAACCCTGCCTGTGCTGCAGTGCGGAGTTACGATGTTGGGGAGCTGGCAGCTGCTCGTCGTTGCTCGGTGGTTCTCTCCGGGTACTCCGGCTTCCTCCGCCCGTAAAACTGCCACGGTCTTGATTAGCCATTGCGCATAAATATGTGACCTTAAACATCAATAAATAAATATAAATAAATATGGAGGGATTTCATTGCAACTTTATAGGTTGACTTCTTATAATGTCTAGATGAGAACATCCCCTTTTGGTCGTTATTGGGCAATTGTGGCGGCTACAGGGGCCCGAAAACCTTTAGCACAGTCTACAGGTCTTATTTTGAAGGGATTTCATTGTAAGTTGGTAGGATGACTCCAAATAATGTCTCGATGGGAACGTCCCCTTTTGATCGCGATCATTTAGCCTTGATGGCTGCCCGAGCCCAAAACCTTTAGCACAGTCTATAGGTCGTATTTATGGAAGGATTTCATTGTAACTTGTTAGGTTGACTCCATATAATGCCTAGATGATGACATCCCCTTTTGGTCGTGATTGGTCCACTGTGACGGCTACAGGTGCCCGAAGCCCGAAAACCTTGAGCACAGTCTACAGGTCATATCTATGAAGGGATTCATTGTAACTTCGTAGGATCTCTCCAGATGATGCCCAGACGAGAATGTCCCCTTTTGGTTGCGATCATTCAACCATGATGGCTGCCTGAGCCCAAAGCCCGAAAACTTTTAGCACAGTCTACAGGCCATATTTATGAAGGGATTTCATTGTAACTTGGTAAGTTGACTTCATATAGTGTCTAGATGAGAACGTCCCCCTTTGGACACGATTGGGCAACTGTGACGGCTACAGGGGCCCGAAGCCCGAAAACATTTAGCACAGTCTACAGGTCATATGTATGAAGGGATTTCACTGCAGCTTGGTAGGATGACTCCAAATAATGTCTAGATGACAACGTCCCCTTTTAGTCGCGATCATTCAGCCTTGATGGCTGCCCGAGTCCAAAAACATTCAGCATAGTCTGTAGGTCGTATTTATGGAAGAATTTCAGTGTAACTTGTTAGGTTGACTCCATATAATGCCTAGATGATGACATCCCCTTTTGGTCACGATTGGTCAACTGTGACGGCTACAGGGACCCGAAGCCCGAAAACGTTGGGTCTACAGGTCATATTTATGAAGGGATTTCATTGTAACTTCGTAGGATCACTCCAGATTATGCTCAGATGACAACGCCCCCTTTTGGTCGCGATCATTCAACCATGATGGCTTCCCGAGCCCAAAACCCAAAAAACTTTAGTACAGACTACAGGTCGTATTTCTAAAGGGATTTCATTGTAACTTAGTAGATTGACTCGGTATAATGTTGAGATGAGGACGTCCCCTTTTAGTTGCAATCGGTCAACCGTGATGGCTACACAGGCCTGAAGCCTGAAAACCTTTAGCACAGTCTACAAGCCATATTTATGAAGGGATTTCAATGTAACTTGATAGGATGACTCGTTTTGGAATAATTTCACTGTAGCTTTGTAACTTTCGTTGACATATGTTGATATATTTATGAAGGGATTTCATTGTAACTTGGTAGGTTTACTTCATATAGTGTCTAGATGAGAACGTCCCCTTTTGGACACGATTGGGCGACTGTGACGGCTACAGGGGCCCGAAGCCCGGAAACATTTAGCACAGTCTACAGGTCATATTTCTGAAGGGATTTCACTGTAGCTTGGTAGGATGACTCCAAATAATGTCTAGATGAGAACGTCCCCTTGTAGTCGCGATCATTCAGCCTTGATGGCTGCCCGAGTCCAAAAACATTCAGCATAGTCTGTAGGCCGTATTTATGGAAGAATTTCAGTGTAACTTGTTAGGTTGACTCCATATAATGCCTAGATGATGACATCCCCTTTTGGCCACGATTGGTCAACTGTGACGGCTACAGGGACCCGAAGCCCGAAAACTTTGGGTCTACAGGTCATATTTATGAAGGGATTTCATTGTAACTTCGTAGGATCACTCCAGATTATGCTCAGATGACAACGCCCCCTTTTGGTCGCGATCATTCAACCATGATGGCTTCCCGAGCCCAAAACCCAAAAAACTTTAGTACAGACTACAGGTCGTATTTCTAAAGGGATTTCATTGTAACTTAGTAGAGTGTATAATGTTGAGATGAGGACGTCCCCTTTTAGTTGCAATCGGTCAACCGTGATGGCTACACAGGCCTGAAGCCTGAAAACCTTTAGCACAGTCTACAAGCCATATTTATGAAGGGAGTTCAATGTAACTTGATAGGATGACTCGTTTTGGAATAATTTCAGTGTAGCTTTGTAACTTTCGTTGACATATGTTGACTGTGAGGGTCACATACATTGACTGTGAGGCCATCATATTAACCCGCCCCTCAGCTCTTTAGTGCAGTGTACACCTCATATTATTTTTATTAAAAACATGGCATACAGGGAACAGAAATTAACATATTCCCAATTATCACAATTCTTGTCTTATTTCATAATCCTTTCACAAACATTGAAAATTATCCTTTTCATCAAACACAACACACAGACAAGTTAAGCTACAGTGTCATTGACACTTTCATTATTTTTTATTCCTGAAGGAATGGGCGCCGATGGCTAAAATCCAGTTGTGAGAGCCTAAACTTAAAGACTAGAGCTTCCAAGTTGATTTCACTGATAGTTTTTTTTCTGTAATAGTGATCATTCAACACAAAATCAGTATAGAACAACTAAAATTGAGATAAAAAATAATGAGTTTTTTAACTGGTTGAGTGTTAGAAGCCACAATTGGGCCTTTCAAAAAAATGAGGGTTCCCATGTTAAAGGAGTAGGAGTAGCGATAACAAACATCCCTGTGCTAAGATCAAAATGTTTAGTCCGTAATATCTAAAAAACTGGAAGTCGAACATCTGTCATTTTGTGTGTGAATATACCCTGCATGAAGGTGCACACTATGGAAGAAACCCGATACTGATATCTCATGCCGTTTCGGAGGAGTAGCGATAACAAGAAATTCCTGAAAATAGCGATATCAAATTTTCTACCTCTACTGATCTCCGGAACTGGAAGTTGGACCTGCACTATTTTTGCTAAAAATGTAGACATGTAGGTGCACCTAATCAAAAAACGCCGAACTTAATATGACCAGACATTCCTGCGGAGTAGCGATAAAAAGAATTTCAGATTAAGAGCATTAGTTGCTAAGGTCAAGGTCGGACAAAATACGCAATAGTCCCAGTCGGCCCTATGCCACAAGGGCTACCACCCTGAAAATTTCACAGTTGTAGGCCTTGCCTGCATTGTGTCCTTGGGCAAGGCATTTAACCCCGATTGCCCACATGGGGGCACTATGACGCCGTGTACTAAGGCGCACTGCACGTCGATGGTGCGCATGTCTTCAACCAATCTAACCCTGTCTGTGCTGCAGTGCGGAGTTACAATGTTGGGGAACTGGTAGCTGCTCATCGTTGCTCGGTGGTTCTCTCCGGGTACTCCGGCTTCCTCTACTCGTAAAACTGTCACGGTCAGGATTAGCCATTGTGCATAAGTATTTGACCTTACCCAATAAATAATATAAATAAATAATGTAGGCCTTGCAATTCTTGAGATCTCAATGGTGATTAATAATAATAGAAAGTATAAAAAAATGTTAAAAATGCAATCACTATACTTTTATGTTAAGGCCAAACAAAATTAAATAATTGATTCTCAGGCATTTTTTTTTAAACGGAACGAGAGAGGGCTGTTTTTGTTTTTATTTTTCATTCCTGGTGGAATGGTCGCCGATGCCTAAACTCCAGTTGTGAGAGCCTCAAATTCAATACTAGAGCTTCCATGTTGATTTCACTGATAGTTTTTGTTATGTAACAGTGATCATACAACACAAAATCAATATAGAACATCTAAAATGGAGATAAAAAATAATGAGTTTTTTAACTGGTTGAGGCTTTCAAAAAATGTGCGTACCCGTGTTGAAGTCAACATTTTCCTTGCCCATGTTTCGTATTCATTCAAACATAAATAACAGTTTGTTTATACAAATTTGTTCTATTACAAATTATTGGAGAGCGCCTGTTGGCACTCTCCAAAGATTTGTAATAAACATTTTGACAATTTTTGATGAACAAATTCAGACCACCAAAAATAGTCTAGCCCTCATCCAGTTAAATAAATATTTATATTGTAATATTTGGGCTCTCTGTGGGAACACAAATTTTAACTTCGTGCCATAGGAGGAAAATTCTTTTAAAAATCTTCTCCTGATCCACCAGATTTTCATTATATTTGACATGCAGCATCCTTGGGAGTTTCAGATTCAAGTGTTTGTTCAAAGCAAGTCTCTGGGTTTATATTTATTCTCCGTGTGAGACCCCGAATTTTAACTTAGTGCAATTTTGAGGAAATTTCTTTGAAATATCTTCTTCTTCTTTTGATCCACCAGTCAGTTTTCTGATATTTGTGAGGTGAAATTCAAGTTTCCTTCAAATGAAGTACCTACATTCATATTTAGGTTCTTCAAAAATCTTCTTCTCCAGATCCATCTGGCAGAATTTTTTTGATATTTGGTATTTAGCATTACTATGAGTCCTAGATTGAAATTGTTCAACGTTTTAAGCTTGACTGATTTTGGTGGGCATCAAAGGGGTTGGAAATATTGCTGTCACGATTAATCGATTAATCGAGTGTTGATCGGTCACGGCGAAATCGATTAGCATTTTTCGTTGTCGAATAATCGGTAAATTATATCCCGTTTTAGACGTTTAATAATTAAAAGAAAATATGTTGGAAAAAACTATTGTTTCTAAAGGTAAAGAGTTAAGAACATCGATGTTAAACCCCAAGAAGCTAATGGAAGCATTTGTCTTTCAGGTACATTCATCAAAGCTTTGATGTTCTGAACTTTTGAACCGTCAGTGTAATAATCAAGACCGGTCGGCAGTTGCGAAGTTCGCAACTGCCGACCGGTCTTGATTATTACACTGACGTTTCAAAAGTTCAGAACATCAAAGCTTTGAATGCAACTAAAAGAGGATCGTCTTCGTTGTTTACTTGAGGTAGGTCAACGGACTTAAACTTCATTTTTATCGACTTCAAAGAGAAGGAGATCGGGGTCATCTAGGTACGATCAATCGATTATCATCGATTATTTGCGACGATTAATCGATTCCTAAATTAAAAAATCGTGACAGCCCTAGTTGGAAATTTAACACAGAACTCAATGGAAGAATTACTATTTCTTTAACACTTTACCCAACGTTATGTCCAAAACTGGCCAGCACTGTTCGCAAAACTCTCCATTAAATTTTCATTTTTTTGTCTCAAAAACATAGCTTATGACCCCTTATTGGAATGAGCCCATTCCAGAAGGGAGAAGGGAATTATATGCCTGGTGCACTTTGGTAAAATTGTAACTGCAGGGGGTGGTGTGGTGGTGGTGGTTGGAGAGGAGGTAGCAGGGAAAGGGCAGGGGCTTGAAGAAAAGAGGTCAGATTCAAGTTTGTTCAAATCATGCCCATGGGGTAATATTTGAGACTCTATGAGACCCCAAATTTTAATTTCATGCAATAGGAGAATAATTTTATAAAAATCTTCTCCAGAACCACCAGTTAGAATATTTTGATATTTCGTATACAAATGCTTTGGGAAGTCAGATTCAAGTTTGTTCAAATAAAAGTCTGAGTTCATATTTGGGTCTCCTGAAGCAATATGAGGAAAATTCTTTAAAACTGTTACTCAGATTCATCAGTCAAAATCTTTTGATATTCAGCAGACTTGATGGGGGGGGGGGGAGCAGATCTGATACAGGGGAGTCTGGTTATTTTGATGCATTTTCTTGTTTTAAAATGAGTTTTGAAGGATGTTTTATGGTTTAATTAATGCTAACCCCCCCCCCCCCCAACATTCACTGTGCTGGTCTACCTTCACTACCGAACCAACCCCCACCCCCACCAACCCCCACCCCCACCCATACACACCACCTCTCGGTGCCTTTGGATAAAAACTTGTCTGCACAAAATAACTTGAAACCCTTCAAAACTCATTTTAAAGTTTAAAAAAATCACACAATGAATCTTGCACCCAAGAACCTCCCGCCTCACAGTTAAAAAAATGATATTGACACAATTGTAGTTTGAATACAATCTACCCTGGAAAACGGATATTTAGAATTCCAGGTCCTGGAAGAATGTCCCCTTCTTTAGCCTTTCTGGAAATCTAGTCATTCTTCTGTTGGTAAAGTAAGTATATCTTTATTAACGTGGCATGTATCATTTACAACTGACATTAAACAATTTTTTTTTATCTTTTACACTCGGCCAATTTGGCTTTTATATCACGATAAAGTATACAATACGTCGCAAGCCCTCATATCTATGACACGCTCCAGCACCCACCCATCCACGCACATACCCCCATGCAGACACACACGGAGACAAGTCCACAAACACGCGTCTCTCTTTTTCTATTCCATGCACCCCCACTCTGTACATATACCCATTTACACTCACACATACACATTTACAGACATATATACATTAAAACACAAGCGCGCGCATGCACGGACTTCCGCCTCCCCTTCGGAACTGTTGGATGCGGACAGTCCTGTGAAGACTGAGATGGAATTGGAAGCCGCCCTCTCGCCTCTTCCCGATCCCCACTCGCCTCTTCCTTCAGCGCCAAAGGGACTGGGACTGGATATCTTGGAGGACACAATACGAAAAGAGGCCGAAGAGCGCAGAATCGAAAAGGAACAGCAGGATAAAATAATGAATGAAAAATTCGAAGAAACAAAACGGCACCTCCTAGCACATCTGGCAGCACAAGAGACAAAACAACAGCAGCCATCACCAGTATCGACCCCAAACGCTGCACGGACTAGACAATTCCAACCAGGTCAACCGGCCAGTAGTCCACAAACAACTCCAACTACTACCGCGACTGTGTTATCGCCATCGCAGCTTCTTCCTCTCAAGAAGAAGAGCAAAAAACACAAACGGCGCTAAAATTTTCCTTTCCTCTTCCTCCTTCAACGCGACCAGACATGGAGCTGACCAATAAAAGCAAAACTATGATACAGTAAAAGAGGGTCGAAAGGGGCTTGCGCGGCACCGTCCCGGCGCGCCTTCGGCGCGCAAAAACCATTTCATTCATTCACGCATGCACGTATGCACTCACATTTACAGCCATATATATATTAAAACATTAATACGCGCGTACGAACGCACGCACGCAGACAGCGTTTGACGCACACCAGTTCTGATCAAAATTACAAGTCTGGAGAAGACAACGGATGTACTCTCAATTATAAGATTATGGCGGCAGTGTTAACAAGCCATTGTTGCTGAATGTGTTCTTAAATCCTTCTTTAAACCTTTGAACCCTAGCTAGTGGCCGTTTTTCCGGCCAGCAATGTGATACGTCATAACGTCATAAAATAGGATGGCGGTTCAGTAAATATGTGGGGTAGACCAATCAATATTTTCAACGTGCAGCTCCGAGGCTGCACTTTAAAAATATTGATTGGTCTACCCCAAATAATGAATATGGACTCTTCTAATTGCAGCAATTGAACTGGTATGTAAGATACCACTTGAGTTCGAGTGGTAAAGCAACTTTCCGAGGTGTGCCATCAAGGCATCTTAATCTTGATGTCTTGTTTAAATATAATCCCAACTAATTAATATTCCAGCTACATCATCAAGGGACGAAAGCATGTCTTAATGATGATGCCTTAATCATGTATATGGAATATTTTATCAGGCGAAACTTGAGCCATCACAGTCGAGACAAATTTACACCCCTCCCAAATCAGTCCTCTTCATGGTGTCCTGCAAACTTCTGTCATGGGAGCTTTCACATTCGATATCATGATAAAGATGATTCACAGTTTTGTAAAAATTAAATCTCTTGGGTCACATTTAGGAGTGTTGTGGGCTGCCCAGGTTTTAACGCCGTGATTAATGTCGAAAAACTTTCAAAATCATCTCTCGCACCACTGCTCTAAATATCTCTTTATTTGATACATCACATAATTGTAAGGATGGATTTCCAGCTGAGTTTGTTCAAACCAACCCATGAGGGTACACTTTCGTCTGTTATATATACGGCCTGGATTTTAATCTTGTGGGTAATGGCAAAAGTATTAAAAAGTCGTTTCTCCCACATTGTTGTTCCAAAGCTTTTATATTTGACATATAACATTTTTTAAAGAATGATTCCTAGATTTGTTTAAATCAAGCCGATGGAGTCATATTTGGGGTGTCATGGATCCCCCAGATTTAAAACTATGGGTGATGATAAAAAGAAACATTTAAAAAATATTTTCTCTGACACTACTGCCCCACAGGCCTCCATATTTTATATGACGATTTATCAGTTTACTCAAATCAAGCCCCTGGGTCATAGGGGTGCTATTGTATTCCAAACTCTAACTCTCGTGGGTAAGGAAGAAAATAGTGGAGAGATTATTATCCGCTCAAGCAGGGTTACAGCTGTTGAAGACATGTACACCATCGACGTGCAGTAGGCCTTAGTACACGGCGTCATCGTGCCCCCATGTAGGCAACCGGGATAAAGTGCTTTGCCCAAGGAAGCGGGTCGTCCCGGACGGGGATCGAACTTGGACCTCTAGCATAGAAGTCCAACCGTCTTCCACTGAGCCGCCGCCCTCCCTACTGTAGAGATGATTTATAAGTTATAAATTTGTTAAAACAGTCTACCCGAACCGTCCTCTATGCAATTTGGCCCATACCATCCTTTATAAATAGTGACCATTAAGTCTATGTGGGAAACAAGAAGAAGGGAGAATATTTTCACTATATTTGCTTTTATTATTAACACTTCCTTCATAAACATATTATATCTTGTGAACAAAAATGTTCTGAAAAATATAGTAACATTTAATACATGAATAATTTAACGTTTAATTTTAAATAATTAAATAAATAATAACATTTGGTAACAAAATGATATTTATGAACTATCGCTAGGTCAGATAGGAATAAATAAATAAATAAATAAATAAATAAATAAATAAATAAATAAATAAATTCTTGGCGGGCGATGTTTGTATTTGATCTTTGATATGAATAATTTTAAATAAGTTCTTGTCGGAGCGATATTTATAAATATTATTTTACTACCAGATGTTGAAAAATGTCTTCAACATTTTGGTAATAAAATGATATTTATAAACTGTAAAAATAGTATATGATCGCCTTATCAAGTGCGATTAAATCAATCAAGCTTCAGTCGCACTGTAAAAACGCTGTATGAGTATCTCATCAGAGGCCAGAATATATATATTTCATTGTCGGTGTTTGGGAGTTGAAAAATAACTTTAAAAAATATTTTTTTAGTTCATTTGTGGTTGTTTTTTTTTAATATTAGGAGTTTTTCCAAGAGTATTTTATTTAAAAGAATAATATATACGGCGTACCTACCTTTATTCCTAAAGTCGAAATATATTAAACACGAGACCGATCCATAATGAATAATGAATTATAATTTTTAGTAAAAGTGGAAACATTTGGCCTCAAAAGTGGGAATACCGAATGTCTCCGAGGCCGTAAAGACCCGGACTCATTAAATGTACTCAAATAATGTTTACTCAGTGATAAGTAATTATCGAAAACAAACATGAAAAATGATTTTGAAAAACTTTCAAACTTTCGAAAATAACTTATTATTAATCAAAATAATAAAAAAATTCAGTTTAAAATATTAAAAAAGAGGGAAATAAATAATTTTTACTAGAGGACGGTTTGGGTCCATTAGCGGCCGGTTTGGGTCAAAAGGTAGCGGCCGGTTTGGGTAAAATTGCAGAGGACGGTTCGGTCAGAGGACGGTTTGGGTGTTTCCCTGTAGTCTATTTTCAATTCAGTACAGTTGCCCAATCCACTGGGAGTTAACAAAACTGAAATGAAAGGTAGTCACTTCTTTCGTGAAAATGAACCGTTCTACTGTTATCAAGCCCTTATAAATAGCAAATATAGGAAAATGCAGACGGTATCGGTATTCAACGATTGGTTTGGTTCGATTTTCAGTATCCCCATGATATCGGTATCGGTTTTGTTTTTGGTATATTGTCCATCTCTACACTAGGCACTATAACTATCCTAAGATCGTGTCCTCACTAAGTATCATCTGAAAGGTATCTGCAACAGGTATCCTCCAGTAGTACATTACCATGCCGTAGATACCCTCAAATACTCGTGTGTGCCCATGGGTGTCGGGTCGTATCGCCCCAGTTCCCGTTCACCTCGGGTCGTTTCGCCCCTTATATTGGGGGGCGATATGACGATGATTTTACTCATCTTTTTAAAGGGTTTTAAAGTACTTTTCACCACCAATTAACATTAAAATGAATATAACCTGATGTTTTTGTATAATGTTTTCTTTTGAATTTCGGACAACACTTTACACTGCCGACATTGTCAGTCTTTACAAAACCTCCGCTACGTAAGAGTAAATTCATTTATTCAGCTTCAGTAAGTTCAAACTATAGACAGGGCGAATATGTCAGTCATGTAGACTGTAATAGAAAGGTGAGACGCAGGCAGCATGCTATCACTTGTGATGTTTATGGGAATTGGCAGCACCACTTATGAGTAACCGGTATCTCCTTAACTACGTATAGGAATGATATAAGTCAAAAGACAACTCTGGCTTGCACTCTGTTTAAACGTGTGCCACGTGGCGGGCAAGAACAGCGTTTTCAGAAAGGGAACCACAAATCCCACTCACAAAATGCGGAAATTCCATCGCTGGAGGAATTCTCCGCAAATCAGCATATGGTTATTGATAGTGAGGCTCCAGAAACAGGACTTACCGTGAGAATTTGAAAATAGAGACACGGAAATTCCTGAATCATTTGGTGAGACTTAATGTCAAGGCACGTCAATGGCCACATCCGCCTTTGATTTATCTTTTGAAATTTCGCTGTCTGATTTGGGGGAAAAACTACCCACCTCCGCCCGTGGGACGAAACAGCTCGGGGAGAAATGACCTGGGGCGAAGGGGATTGGAGCGAACGACCGGAACCTGTCCAATGAGCTGTATGTGGAGTCACTCTTTTGCACATGAACACATATTGGCACATACAACATTGCTCGTGTGTCATGGCACACAGGCACACATGGGTAAGTCAGAATATATGGACAAGGGCAGATAGAAGTCAACATAGATAGAATAGGTATAACCGCGGGGAAAGAATCGTCGGTATTTAGTTGCAATTTTGATGTTTAACTGATGACTCGGGGATAATTTAAGGGTGATAACAATTGAACCTTGAATATATTGGTACTCCAAATGTCTGACAGCAATAAACATTTAACAACTGGACTTGTTGGATATCCGAACAATATTACAGCACTAGCTCGCGGAATCTCCCTATAAAATGAAGCAGTGTAACGTTTGGAAATCCCACCTGTAACTGAATTCCTACTTTTGATCAATGCTATATATACAATACAATAAATGAGACATGCCACTACAAGTTTACTGGATATGAAGATTAAAGTAAGTTTTCGCCGGGTCTTAATGGGATGCCTTATTAGCTTACTCAATAGAGCGTACGTAAACAATGACGAGAAACACTGATTTGAGGCATTTTGTTAACAGCTACCGTGAGAGAGAGGCCTGATGTCACACGACAAATAAAGAAACATGCTAAGTTTGAAACAATTGAAATTAAATGGGATACAATGCCAATGCAATTTAACAACAGTAAATTAGTCTTTTGTATCGAAAGTCTATCATTGTCTGAACGTGCCCCAGCGATATAGGCCTGGGATAAGCAGAAACGAGGGTTGTGGAAGAATCTGAGCCTAATGAAGTCCATTTGAATGATTTTTGGTAGTTATTGTCGTTACAAGTAATTTTGTATACTCCGGTTCAATGGAACGACATCATCCCACGGATCTATAGCATTGCGTGCTACTAACACTTGGAGGGGAAGGGCTTCTAGAAGAATTCGAGTCATATAAAGTCTGTTTCGGTGATTTTCGGTGCCTTTAGATAATTATTGGGTTGTTTGGGGTAATAAGGTAAATTCCGAATCAATCGAACATACATCGTAACATACGTCACCCTAACAACAAGGACTACGCATGTGCACCGACACCACATATCTCGATATCACCACGAGAATGACGTCCCAAGATGGCCGCACATGTATGCTACCGTGAAAACCACATATGATGCATATGACGTCACTTCAGAGGTCATCCAAATGGTCCCTGGGACCTATCTGATATACTACTCTTAATGTGTTATCTGGATAGTGGTTGGGGGCTCAGCCTCCATTCACTCATCGCCCTGGTCATCTGTTGGAGAGGTGTTTACTTCTGGAAGTGACGACCGAGCTCCTAGTCGTGCTCTGTGACAATCCAAGTTTACATTTAAAGAGAAATGCGGTTGTATCAACACCTCAGGAAAAGGAAACGAAATACTTAATAATAATCAACTATTTTATTTATTTATTTATTTATTTATTTATTTTTATTTTATTTTTTAAATTTATTTATTTAACGACAATTTCGACAGCCAGTATCACCTTCTGTTGGACAGTTTTACGGATGGAGGAATCTGGAGTACCCGAAGAGAACCACCGAGCAGCGGCGAGCAACTGTCAAAACTCCACAACGTATCGACTCCGCACAAGCAGGGTTAGCATCAATTGATGGAAGAGAGATGCATCATTGATGCGCAATACGCCTAAGTTCCAGCGCCACCGTGCCCCCACGTGAGCAATCGTGATTAAGTCTTTTTCAAGCTCAATCGTAGTTATCGCTGGTCAAGATCGAACCGTGGACCTTTCGGTTTGAAGATCAATGCACTAAAGAGCTCACTCTATTGGGGAGGTCATAGGCTATATTTTGGAGGCAAAATTGATGAGTGTAAAATAATTAAAATTTGATAACGATTTTTGTAAACATCACAAACCAGGTATGGTGATTGGACTGTGTTACGTAAATGGTTAACCCTTTACCTAACATGAAAAGCAGACGACACTTGCAAAACAATTTTTTGAATAACTAATTTTTTTCATTTTTTGTCTCAAAACCATAGGTTATGACCCCTCGTTGGAACGAGCTCGACGAGCTCGTTCCAACGAGGGGTCATAACCTATGGTTTTGAGACAAAAAAATTAAAAAATAATGAAAATTAATAGGCGATTTTTGAGAATAGCGCTGGCCGGTTTTGGCCGTTACGTTAGGTAAAGGGTTAATAACCAAACGTTGAACACCCAAAATGTATGCTTCGATGAACAAACAAGTGTACGTGGTGTTGAGGGAATGTTTTTGGCTGACATCTTGTGTTTTCGAACTACTCATGGTGCCTGTGTGGCATTATGCCGATTCTCGACGAGAAAAAACACCTCAATTCATCATGTTGATGCCACTTTGGGTTTAACCCTTTGGAACAGAGAGGCCGCTTTTCCGGTCCAGTGACATGATACTTCATAATTTCATGAAGTAAGTTGGCTGCGAAGTGAATATTAATGTGGGGATAGACCAATCAATATTTTAACGTTAATAATATTAATTGGTCTACCCCCAAATAATGAATTTGGATTCTTCAGTTGCTGCCATTGAACTGACATGGAAGATATCACTATGATTAAGGGGAGTTGCAAGGCGACTCGGTTTGCAACACCCAGTTGATACATTGTTCCAGTAATACAACAACACACATCGCCGCAACGTGGGAAGGCTGATATTTGTAGAGAGGGATGGAATTATGGGTATATTTCTTAACCTTTTCCACTTTCAACTTCTCTTACATTTAAAAATTGATTCAATGATTCTCCTTCTGGTGACGTGTGTGAGTTGGCTGGTTTGTCTTTGGTTGGTATTCAACATCTTTTACAGATTTAACGCCGATTTAACACCTTCAATTAGCCTTCTGATCTTCTGCTTAACCCTTTACCTAACCTGAAAAGCAGACGACACTTGCAAAATTAATTCTTGAATAACTAATTTTTTCATTTTTTGTCTCAAAAACATAGGTTATGACCCCTCGTTGGAACGAGCTCGACGAGCTCGTTCCAACGAGGGGTCATAACCTATGTTTTTGAGACAAAAAATGAAAAAAATAATGAAAATTAATTGGCGATTTTTGAGAATAGCGCTGGCCGGTTTTGGCCGTTACGTTAGGTAAAGGGTTAAGGCAGAGTAAGCCTAACTTAGTTCTTTTCGATAGTTTGGTTTGCAGTCAGGTGTCCAGTCCTACCACATACATTAGATAAAATACATGCCAAGTTGCATAATCTTTCTAAGCATTGTCGGGATAAGAATGGCAGAAAAATAAATTTTCTAAAGCGTTTTTTTTATTACTCTTGGTCTAAACAGTAGGTAGAGTAAAAGCTCCACTTGTCCCCTTTGACAATAACCCTAACATTTAGTGCCCCCCCCCCCCCCTCCATAAGGATATATATTAAAGAGCTACATATGTTCGTACGTTCGTCCGTACATACCACATTATGTCCTAACATATTTGCTGCTGTAGCTCCGCCGCCTTTTGTGGGAATCACATATTTTTTGCATGCATGCTCCTTCCTTGTAGGTGAACAGATTCTGTGGCAAGGGGGTGCGATGGCATTGCGGTAACCGGTTCTCGTCAGATCACCGATGTTAAGCAACGTCGAGCCCGGTTAATCCTCGGATGAGTGACCATCTGAACGATCGATTCGGACTCCCGCGTTGTGTCCATTGGCAAGGCACTTAACCCCGATTGTCCACATGGAGGAACAATGGCGCCGTGTACTAAGGCGTAATGCACGTCGAGTGTGCGCATGTCTTCAACCAATCTAACCCTGCCTGTGCTGCAGTGCTGAGTTACGATGTGGAGGAGCTGGCAGCTCCTCGTCGTTGCTCGGTGGTTCTCTCCAGGTACTCCGGCTTCCTCCACCCGTAAAACTGCCACGGTCATGATTAGCCATCGTGCATAAGTATGTGACCTTAAAAACCAATAAATAAATAAATAAATAAATTCTGTTGCAAAACAAACGATCATGCTTGAGTATTTTAACTTGTTTCAGCTAGATGAATTGTAGACGACACTTGCAAACAAAATTTTCAAATAACTAAATTGTTCGTTTTTTTGCATCAAAAACATAGGTTATGACCCTCATTGGAATGAGCTCAACGTATTCGTTCCAAAGAGGGGTCATGAGCTATGTTTTTGACACAAAAAGAGAAAAATAATGAAAATTAAATGGTGATTTTATGAATAGCGCTGGCCGGTTTTGACCATTACGTTGGGTAAACTGATGTATCCATCTAATATGTCCAGTGCATCAGCACACACTCGAAGCAGTTGACTCCCTTTAAAATGCCTGAGACACGTGTATCGAGTGAATGAAATTTATGGTAGTTTTAAAGTTACTCCCCCTTAGTACACTTCGGGTGGAAAGTGAGGGAGGCGGAGTAAAATATGTTTTTAATGGTTCATGTTTATTGTGTTTTGGGGGGGGGGGGGGGGGTGTTCATGGTAATAATTTGTTAGAATGGCAGCAGAAAGTTTTGGATTTATTAAACTGCCTATCTCACAGTGAAGACAACTTTTTCACATTTTAATTACCCCCGAGAAATGCCACCACTCCAGTGAGACACTGGCTGTCGCGACTTCAAATGAGAGGCTCGGTGGGCGAAGTTAACTCTTTACCTAACGTGAAAAGCAGACGACACTTGAAAAAAAAATTCTTGAATAACTAATTTTTTTTCATTTTTTGTCTCAAAAACATAGGTTATGACCCCTCGTTGGAACGAGCTCGACGAGCTCGTTCCAACGAGGGGTCATAACCTATGTTTTTGAGACAAAAAATGAAAAAAATAATGAAAATTAATTGGCGATTTTTGAGAATAGCGCTGGCCGGTTTTGGCCGTTACGTTGGGTAAAGGGTTAAGAATACATAAAGCGGGTAACACTCATATCACAGGCATGGTGTAATAATAACACTTTGGCCAGCCGCTGATTTGTCGCGGTTCTCGGACGAGAAGGCCATGGTTACCCTTGAACTCCCAACTACCTCCCTATTCCCACGCTTCTCGTCTCCTCCCAACACTCGGAGACGAACTGCTTGATGACATCCCCTGCCCCATTCTTCCCAATCTCTCCGATTAGCATATTAACCCTCTCCTTTGAGTCTCCCCCTAACCACATGTCCTTCATTCTCCCATCCCACTTCCCCATTATACTCCCAGTGAATCTCATTCTTTTAGACTGATACTTTGGGAACTCTAGAAGAAAGTGTTCCAGGGTCTCCACCATGCCCAAGTTACACATCTGGCACTCCCTTTCACCGTCTTTTCCAATTTTCCCCTCAGCTCCAGGGATCGCGACCTCAGCTTGAACAACAGAGACCCCCCAAAGGTGCCATCAAGATACTCTTCAAAACCTGGCCTCTCTTTGTCACGCAGGCCACCCAAAGACCTCTTTGATTTGACCCCCTCTCGCCAATTACGGTTACAATCCTCCATGACCCTTTCTCTGACGATTTTTTTACCCTGGTTTGCCCCAACGTCCAGGTCCGAGATCTATAATGAGTAGTTCTCGACTAGCTCCCTCACTTGGACCATCCACCCCGTTTTGATATTTGAGTTGAAAATTCTCCGGAACATTTACTTTACACCATCGGCTGTCGGGAAGATTTTCCAAATAATTAAGACAACCGAGTTTCAACAGGTCTATCCTGTCCTTGATCCTCACCCACCCAAGCTCACCCCTGATTGCTTCTAGCGCTGCGGCATTACTCGACCCCGTTATCCATCGGCCTGCATCGTTCTGCAAGATTTCCAAGCTCTTTACGGCCGTCTGGTTTAGGGGAACCACTTCCGTACCGTATGTTATACTTGGCAGCCCCACCATTTCCCAAATGGTTTTCCCCACGAAAACCTTATTGAAACTGTTTCTCCCTGTAAGTTTCATTTGGTTAAGGATTCGCTTCCCCTGCAGAATCAATTTATTTGTGTGGTTTCGGTAGATGCCTCTTCCTGTAATGTTTATATTTATCCCCAAATACTCGTAATCACCTGTCTCTCCTACACTGAGAAGTTTGCTACTCCCTTCCGGAATGCAGAACTCACCCACTCTCCACCTTCGAGTGGGGTCCACTTTGCGGCCCACAGGTATAACTTTGCTCTTGCTTTCCTTAAGTTCGAGTCTCCATTTGCTCCCATATTTCCCAACAATTCCCAGCATTTTCGTTAGCCCCTCTTCGCTTTCTGACACTAGAACCATATCGTCTGCAAAAAATACCCCTGGGATCTTCAATTCCCCAACTGCTACCCCCTCGTCGCTACGCAGGAGTTCATCTCCTAAACCTTTGATGTACAATGCAAACAGGATTGGCGAAAGGATACACCCCTGTTTTAGGCCTATCTCCATAGGCACAAGTTTTGTTGTAATGTTTCCCAGGCTAAGTTCACTCTGTACATCTTTATATAATGCTTTCATAATTCCAACAAACTCGCCTCCTAAGCCCAGAGCCTCCAGCTTGCGCCACATACCCTCCCTCCATACTCTATCGTATGCCTTTTTGACATCCAAAAAGGCCATAAACATCTTTTTCTTTTTTGCTTTCGCGGATTCTATCATTTGGGATAGAGTGAAAAGATGGTCAGTTACTCTCCTTCCCTTCCTGAAGCCATTCTGGATTTCTCCCAAAAAACCCTTCTCTTCAATCACCTCCTCTAGTCTCCCATAAAGGACTTTACAGAAAACCTTTCCAATGTTGCTACTGACAGAGATCCCTCGATAGTTATCCAAAACTTCTTTTTCCCCCTTTTTGTGAATAAATGTCACTTTGCTTTCTCTCCACTCCTTTGGGACCTCTTGATTTTCTATGGCTCGATTGAATAGGGTAGTTAGGCTTTCCACGAGTTCCTCTCCCCCTTTTTGATGAACTCGTTAGGAATTTCATCCACTCCTCCCGCTTTTCCATCCCTTAATTTTGATATCACGTTCGCACCTCCTCCGTTTTAAGTTCGCTGCACACGAAGTTCGATAGGTTTTCCTCGACCTGATTCGGACACTCAGGGGGGCTTCCCATGCCCCATCGCTTATCGCTTACCTTTTCCCAGTGCTTGACTAGTTCTGATGCGACTTGATCTTGCTCGTCTGTAACTCTGCCATCTACTTTAATACTCTGTGGGTTACTTCCTTTGTTACGTTTATTCACCCATTTCCAAAATACGTTCGAACTTGACCCTCCTGTCGTTCTTATCGTCCTAATAAGACTGCTATTTCGTACTCTCCGATTATCGTCTTTAATCTTATTTACTTTATTTCGTGCTTGGTGGTATTCTTCCTTTGCTACTGTGGCCTCGTTGCCTTCCAACCCCTTAAGTTTTCTACTTCTCCTGTATGCAGCACGTTTAGCTTTTCTTCCCTTTATGGCCCTTTTCAGTTCTTCATTCACTCTGTACCCAAGTTCCCGTGTTGGCACCCTGACCTTTCCTACACTTTCCTTTCCTGCCTCCACCAGACTCGCAACTGTGGCGTCGGCCATCTTCTGGACACTGCCCCTCTTGGGTACGGTTGCAAGCTTTGGTTTCAGTTTTTCGTTGAACTTCGCCCAGTCAGCATCTTTATTGAGTTCCCAAATCTCCTTAGACCTTCCTTTGCTTTTTACTAGAGTTTTGGCCCTGATCCTCACTGTAATCAAGTTGTGATCACTATCCACCTCCATTTTACCCTCATCATCCACTTCCATCCCTATCACCTCCCTCTATACATTAATATATGTGAGGATGTAGTTGATTATTGATTTTCTGTCGTTCCTCTCCCAGGTCCATTTCCCCTTACACCTCGCGTCCCTGTTCAGAATTTTCAGACCGAGCTCGTTTGTGAAGTTCAACAGCTTCCTTCCATTCCTGTTGACTTTATTGTCCCCACCCTCTATGCCTTCTTCATCATTACCTATGTGGCCATTAAAGTCACCCATCAGAATTGTACCGAGCCCCTTGTTTTGTAATTCGGTGATATTGGACCTTAGTGTTGAGTATATCGAATCATTCCATTCGGGTTTGCTTCCCTCCACCGCACAATACACAACAAGGGCAATACTTATGTTTTTCAGACTGATCCTTACCCATCCAATTTCTTTCGATACCTCAGCCGGGGTGCTGATGTTTTCAGGTCTGTGAGCAGTGAAGGTTTTAAATCCTCTTTAATGTACATGCCTACCCCTCCCCTTTTTTTCTGGCCTTCCGTTCGCCCTACACCTATCCATACGTACCCCCTTACTTGGTCTACCCGTTCCTCGCGTCTTACCCACGTTTCGCTTAAGCCCATGACGTCAAACTCCTCTGCCTCGATCAATGTAGCAATTTCACTTACTTTCCGGTGGAGACCCTGGATGTTGCTATAACCCAATTTCAGGGTATCAAGGTTCATTGGCTTCCGCCTACTGGTCCCATTATTATCTAATCCCTGTATGTTTGTTTATCCTACTTTGCGTACCTGTACTTTCCTTGTGAAGCTATTCCTATTGATTTGGATTTTTGGTCCCTTTTCCTTATCCCCCTTGTCCCATTTTGTACACCTATGGTTCGTGCGATATTTCCTGTGTTCATTCCCCCTTCACTGATCCCCCCTCCCTCCCTATACCAAAAAAGGCTCCACCACCTGCAACATATTTCTTCCTAAAACCTCTGTACCCCTTGGGCTAAGATGGAGACATCCCTTCCATATAGGTCCTTTCTGTCCCAAAACGATCCCCAATTGTCTACAAAGGGTATCCCAAGTTCCTTACAATACTCCCCCAATTCCTCGTTGATCCCAATGATCCGCGAATTACGCTCGCCCCCACCGCCTAGTACTGGGAGAAGCCCCGAAACCACTACCCGTGCATTCTTGGTATTCAGTTGAGTTATTAAGTCCTTGTTAGTCTCAATAAGCTGAACTGATTTTCTCCCCCTGATGTTGTTGGTCCCCACGTGTACAACAACCACTGGGTCTGGGCCTGACCCCTTTACTAATCCACCCACTCTGTCCCTTAGGTCCTCCACCCCAGCCCCGGAAACCACAAATTGGTCCTGTTGACACTATCGGGCCCACACACCACCCTATCTAACCCCCGCACTATACTACTCCCTGCAACCACTAACTGCCTCTTTCCAGTCCTCTTTCCTGTCCTACTACCCCTGTTACTACCTCTGTTCCCACTGGACCGGCTCGCAAACTTGCACTCCGCCACACTAACCGCCATGCCTACCTCCACCTCCACCTCTTCAGAGCCAACCTGCTCCTCAGAATTCTCGAGATTACCTAACGCACTGAATCTATTTTGGACACTGCACTCCACATTCTGCCCACTCCCACTACAAGCCACCTTGTCCTCGTTTACCACCTTCCCTCTGACTCCTGCACAGACTCCACATGGTCATCGCTATCTCCCTCACTATCCGATTCTAAACGAATACGCATTTTCGCCCCCCGACTCACACTACTAGCCTGGGAATTTGACACTCTAGGGTCACGGGTCGTTTCGCCCCTTTTCCCGTTCGCCCCGGGTCGTTTCGCCCCGAGTTGTTTCGCCCCTAGAATTGGGGCGAAACGACCCTGGGTAAAAAAATTTTTTTTTTTTTATTTTCAATGGTAATTTTTCAGCCCAAAGGGTAGTCTTACCTTATTGTAAATCCCCCTTGATAACAAACAAATGAAACGGGGAGTAAGAGAGGTGACCGATCAACATAAAATGTATTAAAATCTGAACCTACGTTAGTACGTTTCCCCATTTCTCTTCAAATATCCCTCGGCGAAAAACATTTGCAATTTCAATACATTTTCTCCTATGGTGTGAAGGCAAGACATTTTTTGCTTTTATTTTAATAAAATTTACAGATTATACTTGCCCGGGGATTAGCAGAGTAACAGCACAGTGGCAGAAGAATAGCAGAGAAATAACAAAGTGGCAGATTATACTTGCCTGAAGAATAGCAGAGAAATAACAAAGTGGCAGATTATACTTGCCTGAAGAATAGCAGAGAAATAACAAAGTGACAGATTATACTTGCCTGAAGAATAGCAGAGAAATAACAAAGTGGCAGATTATACTTGCCTGAATCATCGTTTCAACGGCTAGTTCTGTTTTTTTTTCTTTATCAAACCCACCCTATACCCCGGGAAAAAGTGGGGCGAAACGACCCATTCTAAAATTGGGGCGAAACGACCCGGGGCGAAACGACCCGGGACGAACTGCTATGGGGGCGAAACGACCCAGGGGGCGAACAGGATTTGGGGCGAAACGACCCGACACCCACTCTAGCCCCTACGTCTCCCCTAACCTCAACCCGACGCACCTCCCGATTCACCAAAGACCCACTATCCACGTCAAAAGTCCGCTTCCTGGCATGTCGACTTGGGACCATTGTCAATTGCTTCGAATACAACATGAGAGTTCAAAATATACCAGTCTCTGAATACATTTTTAAATAAAAAAAAGCTGGAAATTACAATTTGAAACCCCATGGTACATTTTTGAACCCATTTTTTTTATTTTTAGGGCTCAGTAAAGAGAGCGAAGCCAACATTCTGAAAGTGGGTCACGTTCATATATCAGTTTCGTTCCAACTGAACTTTAAAGTCCCCGAGCGTCGAAAAGTGAGTTTGGTTTCACCACCCCTCCCCCCCCCCCCCCCCCCCGACAAAAATACGTCCGCGTAGTTTTCTAATATTCAATTCTACGGAAAACACCGATAAGGTGCAATTTGCGAACAATGGAGGGGGCAAGATTGAAAAGTCAATAATAAATAGTGCGTGCACATGTAGTATTTTAAATATTTATGCGCCATTAATGTATTTGAATAAGCACTTCATAATATCGGGGTTTTAGCAACACATTTTGATACCGCGAAACCTGAAGGTCAAATTAGTGAGCATACATGAGAAAATAAATCGTTTTGCAATTTCGAAATTGTGCACTATTTTTATGGCGCACAAATATCAGTTGCACAACTGTAGCACGTGGTCTTTATACATTTATCTTTCAGCGTGGTTTTGTTCTCTCAAGTCCGTTGTCACTCTCGTAGAAGCCAAAATAAAACAGATAAAGATGGAAGACGTAGACGATCAAATGATGATTCCACAAGGTAAGAACAGACTTCGATAAATGGCCAAGCCCCCAAAAGTTATGAGTTGTATGAATTTGCGACCCTATTTTGGTCATTTGCACGTCGTGATTCAACGGAATCATTCCTATTGTAATTTGATCAATATGGCGTCCATGAACTGTGATGGATCATGGGGAACGGTGGCGCGGCAGAAAACCAGCTCTTGCTTCAGTTCCTGAGCCTTTGGGCGAAATGTTTTTGCGATGATTTCGCGGGAAAATAGGGGTGGTGAAAGAATAGTCCAAACTTGGACCCAGAGTCCCTAATATAATTTTTGTCGTTGGTACGGCCTGTAGGTAGGGATTTTACATGAAAATTCCATAATGGTTTTTTTGTGATAAAACTGATTGGAAAATATTCCTCATATGGTGAGAAAAAGAAATCTTTTTACAGAATCTAAATATTCCATGTAGTTTTCGAGTTATGGTCATTAGAAGTTTCAAAATTTGTCGAAAATTTAGTCACTGGGCCATAGTGCTTTCAGTATAAATCCCAGAACCCAAAACGCCCCCAAAAGTGGTGATTTTAGCACATTTTTTTCATGTAAATAAAGACATTAACACTCATAAAAATGAAAGCAGTAATCACAGAGCCTTGAGATTTCACACAGTCATGGGCCATACGTTGGCCCAGAAGTTAACTTTAAAATTTTTTAACATGACCGAACCGTCTTCAAGTTAATTTGCATATAATTTGCATAAAAATGTTAGTTTTTCCCTTTATTTAGAGAATATTCCCACATTTTTCCTACTAGACCTGAAATTACATCACAGGAGTATTGCAGCAACTTGCCTAACACGGACAGGTTGTTTTGTAACCATATCTGATTTTAAAGAACAGCTAAAATTTCTTAATTTGCATATTTAAGCCCCGCCCACTTTTTAAAATTCCACTATTAAGGAATGAACTGAACACTGACAAGCACAACTGACCACAAAATGACATAAGTAATGAATCCACAACATTTTGAAGCCCTGAAACATGTCGGCATGCCACCAGCTAGATATAACTATAAATAGCAGCACAATTAAAATATTTAGGCCACGCCCACTTCTTTGGAAAAATAAGAAAATGTATGTAACTGTTTGAATATACAACCAAACTAAAGCTAACTAAGAAAACATGTGTCTACTAACAAACTGATTCCAATATTACCTTGAAGACAAAGTTCATAGAAGCCCAATTCAGGTTCTAATAAAATTTAAAACTAATTAAATATGCAAATTTATTCAGTGATGTTATGTATTTCAAAATATTCATTCTTATCTCAAAATATTCATTCTTATCTCAATCCATCATTTTGTCTCGCTTCTCGGTCAATGTCAGTCAGCATTGTGACAATAAAATCTAAACCCTCTTGTATTGAACTAATGGTCTCCAACTTCATGAGGTGATAAAATATAATTAACTTATTTTAATTATTTAATAATTTATATAAATATGCATATTTATTCATTTCAGTTTGATTTTTTACTATTATTCATTGCTAAAACCAACAACTATTTTTTCTTCTAATTTCCCGTGTAACTCAAGCAGCACGGTGGGGAAAAGAATGTTGAAGGCTTTCGACTAAGACTACCAAAAGGCCACTCTGAAAGCTAGCCAGCTTTCATTCAGCTAGCTGGACAGACCATGTGTACAAGAGTAGTGTGCTGCTTGAAATGTGTAACACTCATTGTATAAGAAAAGTTTTACAGCTTTGATCAGCAGTGCAAAATCCAAGAGGCCACTGGCTGGGATTGACAATAAATCTTTGAGTGAAAAAGACAACTGAAGAATGAAATGTAGCATCAGTCAGGAAAAAAGTATTTGATTCCTGCACTTGTGTTCCACATAATCCTACCTGTAATCTTCATATATTTTTTTTATATTTTCTACTTCATATTATTCAAATTTGAGCCCCTATTTTTATTCATTTTCACTAGGTTGGACTGTGAGCTAATCATTAGGATACACTATTTTGGAGTTTGGACTAAATTCTTAAAATGTTTCCATAGCTGTTGAAAGTTGGGAGTTATTTTAGAATTTTGAGGTTATTTATCCAAGATGTGGCACTTTGAAGTATTATAAACTCAGTTTGAAACTTCAGTATTAGGCAAAAATATTCCACCCTGTACTATTATTCCAACCCATAGTATCATTTCATTTTACCAAATTTTCCACCCTTTACTATGAATCCTCACCATACTATTATTTAGATGACAGGAGTATACCTCCTCTCACATAATTCACAGTAAAGAAACATGAGGACAATGGTCAGTGAATGAAAATACATAGAGAATTAGAATATGGGATGAAGATCATCCTCACCAGTCACCAACTTTATCAGCACACCCCCCCCCCCCCCCCCCCCCCAAACTGTAACCTACCGAGAGATCCTGACAAGCTGAAGGCTTGTTCATATTCAAGTTTTGAGACTAACCAGTAAGGAATTAGAGAAGCATGTAGTTGGAGAAGAGATACAGCCTGGAGAGAGTGGATCACCATTAAACCACAAAACGCTTACGACAATTATGCACCTTTTGAGAACAGAAAACAAAAAAAAGTTACAGCGCAAAACAGCTGGGGTGCAAGAGGTCTATGAGCTGAAAAATTTACATTTATTATACTTCCTTGAAAAACGGTACCCGCAATAATTGAATAAACTCAAGACTGCTGTTCTTTGATTTCACTCAGGGACCTGGTTAGGAGGATTTAGACAGAAGCCACAGGAAATATCCAGCCCCACCACAGCCCTAGAATTTTCTACTTATGACACTAATAATTACAATTTGGTGAAAGTCCTGTTGCCCACCCTCATAACATTCTTTTCACTTATATTTGTTATGGTCCTGCAAAATTTCAGCACCCCCCCCCCCCCCCCCCCCCACACACAGCCAATATTTTTCCAGTTAGTGTTCACAGTAATTACTATTCACCCAAAATCTAGTTACCTGCCACTACCCCTTATATTTTGTATGGCCTTGTGTAATTTCAGTTTATTCCTTATTAGACCCCCCCCCCCCCCCCCCCCCCCAAGATTTTCTAACAGTGCTCTCAGTATTTACAATTAACAATTGGAAAGCAAGGTGAATGCTATTACCCCCCTTTCCAATATTTCTCATGGTCTTGGAAGTGTGAATTTCTGACTGCATTTCTTCTTGTTGTGTTTGACTATTTCCAAATCATGTTGAATTGTTATCAGTGAGAAAAGATTGTTTTCCAATTTTTATAGTGAGAGAAGATTGTTTTCCAATTTTTCAGAGTTAGTAAAAATTTCTGACTTTTTTACCACTTTTAAGCTTCAGAACTTTCATACTCAGGAATCTGTGATGGGATTTGGGTGGGGCATCAGATACCCACACACCACCTCCAAAATAACCATACCACTGGTTGTATTTGCAAGAAGGCCTACAAAT
Source organism: Pictodentalium vernedei (assembly GCA_031216915.1). Classification (NCBI taxonomy): domain Eukaryota; kingdom Metazoa; phylum Mollusca; class Scaphopoda; order Dentaliida; family Dentaliidae; genus Pictodentalium; species Pictodentalium vernedei. The sequence continues at coordinate 80,201,274 of CM062291.1, forward strand.
GCTCCATATGGTTGATTTTTTTTTTAGGGGGGGGGGGAGCACAACTATACTCATTCACCCCCCCCCCCCCCCACCCCAGTTCCATGTGGGTTGGAAAAGGTTTGGGGTGCATCCCAACTTCCCTATGAACCCAAATCTATGGTTGTATTTTTAAGTACATTAGAATGTTAAAAAGTTTTTGCTTAATTTTATGTGGTCTTTTTTGCAATTTTTAATAGTGCGGCATTTTGATTCCATCAGGCATCACAAGTTTTCCAGATACCGACTATTTGTTAAACTTTATGTAAAAACGTGTGGGACCAGATTAAAGATGAATTCAGTATCAGTGGATGTAAAACTGCCTGGTATCAAATTTATGCAATTAATAACTTTTGTTGCGTCGTTATAATTTGCTGGCCTGTTTACCTGGTCGCCTGAAAACTGAAATTGAGTCTGAGAAAACACTTGGAGACTGCGGTTGTGATCGGACTCGGAGACTGATCAAAAACGACACGAGTTTCACCTTCTAGTCTGTCTCATTTTTTCCTTAAAATATATCTTTAAAATGAATTAAAGTCATGAACTATTTACTGATTTAATTGTATATTCAAAGAAAAACGTGTATCCAAACTGCGTGCATGTTGATAATTTTATCTTGCAATCATAACCCGAAGACGTCAAACGGTCTTTCCCTGATGAAATTTGTACACAAGAACCTCCGCGTGACGTAAAAGTGGGTCAATCCGAAAGTAGCAACAATTTTTGGCGGAGTTTCCGCTGGAGGTGCTTGGGTGTATCACTTTAAAACCTTCATAAATGAAAAGAACGTATTCGAAATATCATTACCAGGTACCGTACTTTTTGATAAATATTTTTTTTGACGTGGAAAAATCGTTCCAAAAACTTCATTGCGTCCGAAAAATGGTAAAAAATTGACGATTCGAAAAGTACGGTAGCCTGTGATAAAGAGCAAAGTCTCAGGAATCCCATTGTGTGCCTCATTTAATTCTATATGACGTATCCTCCAGCGGAAATCGTCATAAGCACGAGAGGGGTAAATCCGTTGTTTACAAAAAACGCGGGTCAGAAATGCGAAATGCGAGAAAATGTCGACTCGTCGAGTTTAAACGTCTCGCAAAACGAAAATACTTACAATTATAGAATTTCTTGTAGACCCACTTGTTCATGGATATTTTATTATCAAACGTGTTGCTTTGTGACCATCAACAATTTTTATTTATTTTTTTACAAGCAATTGAAGTTGAAAAATTGGAAATTTTCACAGTGACTACGCGATGACGTCACACGACTGAACACTCTACTGTAGGTCCAACGCTCTCGATCTCCGTGGTGTACTACTACTATATGACCAGTAAACGATTTACTTGCTGGTCTATCTCGCCTCGTGAGAACAATATGGCATATCCTGAAGCTTTGTGTTAGTATGTGATCGAAAAAAGAATATTTACTGAGCAATTATATCTATATAAAAACGTGTCGATCGCTTGATAAATTCTAAAACGTATTTTCACTCGAAATTCGTCAGCTGATCAACAACGGAGGTCGCCATGTTTAAGGGCCTATATAAGTAATGGAATTTTGTTTATTTTGAAAGTCTCACCTCTCACATTCCTTAAATTCAGATTAAATATAAACAAATTATACATCGGAATGAAGGTTGGGATATATAGAACCTGAAACACATATGTAATCAACTCATAGAATCGACTATAGACACCACTAGTTCAGCGATCCGAACGTAGTGGCTACCCCTCTACGTTCAGATTCTTCCCATTCAATCCTATAGAAAAAGTTCCCATCAAATTTTTATGGGAACTCAAAACTCGAAATCTGGGATATATATCAAGCTTTCGCCCTTATTACCGTCTGCAATCGATAGTACACCGTATTTCCTTACATTTGGGCAGAGTTTATTAATCCAAACTAGGTTTTATCCTTTAATTGTCGTCATTTGTGTACTCGTGAGATGGCAACGGAGATTTCAAAATCGGCCATGTTTTTGTTTAAATATAAAACAGTAAAAACAATAACCCGGCAATGGCGCCGAAACGAATAGACCTTTTCATCGGTGCAGAAACGGAATCTCGATCTCATTCGCCGCAGCGGTGGTCATCAAACTCGGTCGCATTCGCACAGAGCAGATTATCAAACCCATTCTGCGCAATTGCGATCGAATTTCCTATTCCGCATCGATGAAAAGGTCTATTCGTTTCGGCGCCATTACCGGGTTATTGTTTTTACTGTTTTATATTTAAACAAAAACATGGCCGATTTTGAAATCTTCGTTGCCGCCTCACGAGTACACAAATGACGACAATTAAAGGATAAAACCTAGTTTGGATTAATAAACTCTGCCCAAATGTAAGGAAATACGTGTACTATCGATTGCAGCCGGTAATAAGGGCGAAAGCTTGATATATATCCCAGATTTCGAGTTTTGAGTTCCCATAAAAACTTGATGGGAACTTTTTCTATAGGATTGAATGGGAAGAATCTGAACGTAGAGGGGTAGCCACTACGTTCGGATCGCTGAACTAAGACACCACTGGCTCCTGGAAGTCTCCTGCCGCATTCGCACCAGAACTGATAATGAAATAATATTTCATCAGAACAACTTGTGGCCAAATGTGCTTCGTATACCCAAGAACAAAGCTAGGCATTCAAAACACTGTCGAATACAGCGATAGGACTGCATTTTGGAAAAGGACAACACTCTGCATTTTTTATTGAAGATGGTTTCCACGCTCGACAGACATGCGCAAATCACTCGTTACCACAAATTTCCATCGAAAAACAGAATCGTAATTCTAAGAAATTTCCACAGGTATCATGATACCTTGCATTGAATATGGCAACTGTGCAATCTCTAATAACAGTATACTGTATGAAGGCGATCTTTTTCATTATTTGATTTTAAACAGCGTTTTTACATGCTTTTTCTGTCCGATGACGTTGACCGGAAATCGAAAGTATACTCATACGTAAACAAAAGCAAAGGCTTTTGGAATTTTCCCCAATGCAGCTCTGTCGCCGTGTTTTGAAGAATTTTTATACCCTAGCTTTGTTCTTTGATATGTAAAGCACATTTGGCCACAAGTTGTTTTCGTGAAATATTATTAAATTATCAGTTCTGGTGCAAATGCAGCAGCAGACTTCCAGGAACCAGTCGACTCTATGAGTTGATTACACATGTGTTTCGTGTTCTATACATCCCAACCTTCATTTTGATGTACATTTTGTGTATATTTAATTTGAATTGAAGGAATATCAGAGGTGAGAATTTTCAAAATAAACAAAATTTCATTACTTGTATAGGCCCTTAAATGGAAATCTTCGGGAGAGTGTTTGACTAATGGAATACCGGACGCATAAAACGAAACAGGCTTGTATCGACGAAGGACGGTTGACTGACGGCGTGTTTGAATCTTGGTGCTTTTCACTTCAATCGTCATCATTTCGAACAGTCAACGCACAACGAAATTTCACACAAAAAAAATATTGGAACGCACACCCAGCTACCCAAACTAAGACTTATAACCGAGAGCAAGACAGAAAAGTATTCACCCGGGTGTGGCTCTGTGTGGAGGCCTGCTCTTCGCCATCTCAAATTATCTAAAACACATCGATTATAAAGCAGAGGCAAACCCTGTGAAACGACAATATTGGTAAAGGGAAGGTGATCTAACAGGTAGTGAAAACTATCCAGTATTGTCGAATTCATACAATTAGCAATGTATCGCCAAAGATGGAGTCGGCTTCCATTATAGCTACGAGAACTTAGCCTTCTTACAGCCTTCAAGGATATTAATGATACTTGGTATTATTATTGCCCACAATCAGAGGGTGTGTCGCGAATAAGGTTGGAATGGCTATCAAGGCTTTTTTCGGGGGAATCAGCCACCCTTTGGTGGCCATCCTCTAGTTTTAGCTTCTCTATTGGGGCAAATGACTTTGATTTTCCACGTGACCTTGCCCGTGGCTTTGGAATGAAATATTTCCCACTTGCAGTTTTTTAGGCTTTGATTGATGGCTTCACCAGGTGTATCTGGGTGGACCCTAGTTATGACCGCTGTGAGGTTAGGGGGGTTATTCTTTTTGACAGCAGCAGGGAAATCTATTTTCATCAACAGCGTTTGCATTAGCAATGGTGCTTGTCTGGAATTCGACGAAGTTGGATGGCTCTGTGCGTTAAATGTATTATCTGAGAGATTACTTAAGCTTGCCTTTCTTGAGGCGCTGTTGGTATTAGTATAGTCTGGAACTCGTTAATTTAATCAGAATTTTCTTAAAAATTCTCATAATTATCTTGTACATACGTTTCATTTCAGATTTTGGGTTTTAATTCTCAATTTAATGAATAAAACAAACAGAAAACCATGCAGTGTTGTTTTCATTTTTTGTACAGGTTGCAGTTACCCTCGAAGCTAGAAATGGACTTAAGTATGTCAATCAACACTGCAAACCACCCCCTTGGAAACAGACAAACATTGTCTCTTTAAAAATAGCTGTTTTTTTTTAATATGTACATTTATTACGAATAAACAAAATATAGCTTCACACAAAATCAATAAAAGAAAAATCATAATATGAAGACCAGATAAAATTTACCCAATGGAATATGAATAACAAAATAGTTGCCTCCCCTGGCGACATTCAAAAAATTGATTTTACACTGAAAGTCATAAATTCACATGTTGCAGAGCATGATGAAATGATAAATGAGCATGTTTTATTAAACCAATAAGTCCTACATCATATTGCTGGTTAAATTGTTATATAATTCTCAAATACCAGAGTTGTAATTATTTTTTATTTTTAATTACTACTTTCTCATTAATTTCTGACCACCCGTTTTCAGTGAGTTGTCCACGCTCGAAAGTGGCAGTGTTCTTTCACAATGAGTTGTGCACTGCTCGAAAGTGGCAGTGTTCAATCAGTATCTCTGATGTTCAACCACTGTGAAAACTATGTTATGGGCATGTTTCAGACAACTATTGACAGCAGTATGCACACTTATTTGAAATTGAACAGGTCAAAACGTCACACGACCAAAACGTCACATTTCAAAATGGTCAAAACGTCATACTTTTGGTCAAAACGTCACATGCTTTTGGTCAAAACGTCACATATTTTATATTTATTATTATAAGTGGCCAACTTACTAATGGCGGGAGGGGGCTTGAAATAAAAATGTGTTGGTCGGGACCATTTGGATGTTGTGAAGTACGCAGAACTGAATTAGCCGCAGCAATTCGTGCCTCTCGTAGTTTATAGGCGGAGAAAAATGTCATCATTATGTGTACATTGCATACAAAACCGCACTTGTTAATACCCCGTTGTTTTCGCTGATATGATTTGGATCCCCCCCCCCCCCCCCCCTACACCTTCCCCCATATAATTAAAGGTCGGGTTGTCTCCGTCGAAATGATCTTGTCTTCATTCATTCTCGTAAATGAAATTGGGGAATAGAAAGAGTATTTCAGTGAATAAAATATGCTCTGGGTGTACGGTGTTTTTGAAACAACCATGTGACAGTCTTGGCGATACATCCTGGCGTTTCGCTGCGGCAATAGCGCTTCCGACACAGGATTATGGATTCTATACTGTGCCGCGTGCCCGAACATTTCAAAGTTAAAACCCGGTGATTTCATTTTTATTGTAGCATGAGCTTTTTACCGAAATAGTTTAGATGAACTAAAATGAGAATGTATTATTCATTAAAAAGATTAACTGTCCAATATGCTGGAAAAAGCTGGAAAACTGCTAGCAAGCTTTCTGTTAACTATTTACCTGAAGTAGCTGCCAAAACCGATCCACCGTAAATACAAAATTCTCCGTTCAAACTTTATATATTTTCAATTCTTTTCTAAAAAACACAGCTTATGACTCTCACTGTAACGAGCTCGTTGGGCTCATTCCATTGAGGGGTTATAAGCGATGTGTTTGACCCAAAATATGAAAATCTAGTCATTCAAGAATTTATCTTGTGGCAAGTGCGAGGAAATGGAACAAACTGACCACGCACAAAATTACCTCTCTGTTCAGTGTAAATTTGTGATCAATTTGTCAATGCCTTGCCTCGTGGATTTCGAATAGTTAATTCTCAAATATTTCTTGGAGGATCTGCCGCTAAATGTGTATAAATGTATAAAGTTAACAAGCGCTTTGAGTGAGCTAATTTTCCCCACAGTATACACTTTACGACACTACGAGGAGACGAATGGTTTCACACGCCGAATAGAAAAAAAGGAGGGGGGGGGGGGGCTGTTGAGCTAGTTTTTCATTTCATTCTTCTGTTTGCCTTCGCTTCTAACTCCCGTGGATCCATAAGCAAATAAAGTTATTCGGATCGCAAAGGGTCTCGAATTCAGAGAAATCTTTCGGCAAAGGGAACAAAATCAAATTCACAATCGGTAGCACCATCAAGGAAAAAGAAGAAAAAGGGACAAGCTCAGTAGGGTCGAAAGCGGTCGAACTGAAACTGAAATTTCATTTATTCATTCGAGGCCGAACTCATCTATTGCTCATTGGTCGTGAGCGCCTTTCATTCATTCGATTTGTTGATTGGGCACAGAACAAGGAATAGTTATCTTGCCGTCTGTGTGACGTTTTGACCATTTCGAAATGTGACATTTTGACCAAACGTATGTGACGTTTTGACCATTTCGAAATGTGACGTTTTGACCAGCACCCATTTGAAACAAGTCACAGCTTCCAAAAGCGAGGTCGACAAAAAAATAAGTCAATTCTGCTTGGGATATATAATTTTTTAATAAAGACTTTTTGCTCTGAACACAGACATAATTTATTACACAAAAGACGAATTTAACACAAAAACCTCAACTCCCCAAAATATACATAATACAGTATTACAGTTCTATTTGATACCGGGGTAAGTACAGTGTTGCAACAAGTCACCTGTTTTTCCATTTGATGCCTGAAAATTTGACGTCTCAAACAACTTTCGTCCAATTCGAAACTTGGTGGTGGAGGGGGGGGGGGCTTTGACTCGAGTAGGGCACCCTGGTTCATAAATCTGAAAAAGCGAGGGGTGGGCTTAATCACGAATATGGGCTTCGACACGGGTGAGTATGGTAGCTGTGTTTAAGCACATCTGCCTCAAACATGCATAGTTGTGAAACTTTGGGGAATTTTGCAAGTGCAATTTGCACAAAATCACACTCCCAACACAATTTGCGAGTGCACTATTTTGCACCCGTAAAATTTACTCACATGCAGGACCCCCCCCCCTTCTCAATGACGGGCTCAAAACATAATTAGACTTCATCCCCCACCCTCGAAAAGTGTCACACGTTGAAAATGCGCTTCATAACAGGCATTAAAAATGAAAATCTCTCTATCATTGGAAAATTGCATAAACATGGCATAACAAAGCCTGACTAGAGTTATCCCTTTCAAAAATGCACGAAAATCACATTGCAGTTGGTCAATAATGGTGGTGACTGGTCATTGCGAGAGCAAATAGCTCCAGTGATTGATTTTGCGAGAGCAATTTTTCACTCCCAGTACAATATATCCTGAGAAGGACTGAAATATCACTGAACACAATTTAATACGTCCAACACCACCAGTGTCGTTGAAACTATTGTTGGGAAATAGAATGAACCACAGACTGCAAAAACATTTCTTTGATGAAAGGTTAATCGGCTTTGATCAGTTCTTACTGTGTCGCCTGCCCCACGAAGTGGGGAGTGACATATAGGGATTACTTTTGTCGTCGTCCGCGCCACACTTTCTCTTATCCGCCACTCCTCTTTAACCTATGAATGGATTTTGATGAAACTTTCAGTGATTCTTTATCACATAATGGCATTGTGCACCTCCTATTTTATTTTTTGATCCGCTGTATTTTTTCCTGAGTTATGTCCCCTTTTCCACTTAGAATTCTGTCTGAAACGCCGGGCGACACACGTCTTCCATGGAAGACTCACATCTAAGTATGTAATCACAGCATTGTTATTCCACTGGGGTCATAATTAGCAATTTAGCACATGAACACATTAAAGTGATGAATTTTCAGTACATGGCTATTCAGGGCTTGATTTAATCTGAAAATTTTGAATAGCAATTTACCATTCACCCTGGAAAATTGATTAGCAGTTGATCCAAAAGCACTTGAAACTAATAAATCTTGAATAGCAAAATTCAGAAATTGGAGAGCAAAGTGCTATGCTAATCCAGTTAAATCGAGCCCTGTGGCTATTGCATGTACAACACTATTTTATTACTGCAATAAATACCCAGTAATCAACATGTATAATTTATTCATTCATTAATTAGATTCTTCAGCGAAAGCCAAGAATATACCATGGTTAGAGTTGCATGGAGATGAGTCGCAGGCAGTTGCTTTCAGAGTGCGCATTCCAGTCAAGGAGTATCCAAAAGTAAGTTTTTCTTCCGGTTGACAGTATCAATGCAAGCTATTGCCGTAATGTGTAAATGTCTTGGTGTCCAACTCTACCCACAGTTCTTTATCTCTGGGCCATATCCAGGACGTTTTTGGTACCAGTATACCAGGTTGGGTGCCCAAACTCGGTGATGCATGGAAAGACAGACGAACAGCTCTCCTGCAAAAATTGTCCAAGGTGCGCGAATAATCGCTTGCCTCTATTCTTGGGTGTGTTTTCATCCTTTTGAGTTGTGTCAACAGAAAACTTCAATTAAGTTTTGATGTTGGGAAATTTTTAAGAATCACTAACAATTTGAATCATTTAAAGTACAATTCCATACAATTTCCTTTCCATCATTATGAACATAAATTAGTTTGCTTTAAAGATGAGCCGATTAGTAAAATCCCCCCCCCCCCCCCCCCCCCATATCAGACGAATGTCGATTATTTTAGACAACCAGTCGATACTGAATGCCGATGTCAGATGGCTTCTTTATTATTCAAGCTTACTGCAGAAGCTGGCTGATTTACAGTAATCAGAATTTGATTTGCGTGTCATTAACCCACCATAAACCCGGAAGATAACACACTTTAATACCCACTTAAATAAGTTGAATAAGACAAAGGGTTAATTTTTTGTCGGTGAAGCACCATCAATGCAGTATATTTTCGATTTAAAATACATAGCTAACAAATTGTTTTAAAGTGAGAGTTTTGGCTTGATGTTAAACTTATTGCACCCAAACCTCTTGCAGTAAAAGCGGAATACTAATATGGAGGAATTATCTGTCCAATATGGGAATAAGGAATGCAGTAATTATATATTTGAGACGATGAGTGTGGTTGAAAGAAATATTGCGACATTTTGCAGAATGCAGTACAGTTTGGGCAGTGAAGAGCATCCATATTTACATGATGGATAAAAAACAACTCGACAGAGTTACACATTTTTAATTTTTTTTTTATCAAAGACATGCGGAATGTTGCCCTGTTCCTTATTTTCATTTATACATGCAACACCTGTCGCTTCAATTCACCAGTGACACGAATTAATGTGCCCGATTTGGAATTTACGCATCCATTTTCCACGATTTTAATAATCTGCCATTTAAAATTCAGAACTAATTTTAGTGGGTTACATATATTTTCACCATCAACATTTCCATCCGTGTTCACTTGTATTCATACATTCGTTTTGAAGGACGCTTGTCAACGGAAACTGCGAAATAATTTTGTCTACATGTCGTAATATATAGTTCACTTCAGATTATCTAGATCTTACAAGTTAAAAGTTCATTTCAGGAATTCCGGTAATACATTTAATAAACAAAAACTAGATTTCAAGCTTGCAATTTTATTCTGAACCACAGGCAAACAATAATAACTTAATTTAGAAAAAAATACACTTTGAATGTACAATTCAACTGTATTAAAAAAAAAATGAATGTACAGTTCAACAGTATTAAAAAGATGAATTTTGAATCAAAATCACTCTCCTCACATTTTTCACTCTCGCAAACTTTATTTGAGATGAGCGATTTTCCACTCCCCTCCATTTTGCTCCCATTTGTCACTGGATGAGAACGTCCCCTTTTGGTATCGGTCATTCAGCCTTGATCGCTGCCCGAGCCCAAACACCTTTCGCATAGTCTATAGGTTGTATTTTTGTATGGATTTCATTGTAACTTGTTAGGTTGACTCCATATAATGCGTAGATCATGACATCCCCTTTTGGTTGCGACCATCCCCGTGGGAACCCCGGGAAGTTAGCAGAACTTGTTTACTGCGGTAAACCAGTTCCGCTTTACTAGTAAAATAGGACCCAGTCACCAATGCTTGGGGGTGAAAGTCCTCTAAAATGGGCAACATGTTGATCAACGATTGACTATCCTTGACTTCATCGCCATGTTGTGTCACGATTAGCCATTGTGCATAAATATGTGACGTTAACCACCAACAAACAAACTTGGTTGCGACCATTCAACCATGATGGCTGCCCAGGCCCGAAAACATTTAAGTCTACAGGTCATATTTATGAAGGGATTTCATTGTAGCCTGGTGGTTGACTTCATATAATGTCTAGATGAGCGTCCCCTTTTGGACGTGATTGGTCAACTGTGACGCCTAAAGGGCCTGAAGCCAAAAACATTCAGCACAGCCTAGAGGTCATATTTATGATGGGATTTCATTGTAACTTCGTAGGATCACTCCAGATGTTGCCCAGATGAGCAGACCTTCTCACGAGTAATATACGGTACAGCGAGAGCAATAATTTGCTCTCGTAAAACCATTTACGAGAGCAATTTGCTCTCGCCTCACTGAATTCTTGACAAAAGACTGACCTGCCAAATTCATGCAATTGACGGGAGCAGATTTTCACTCTCGTAAAATAGAAATTGCGAGATCAATTGCTCTCGCCTTGTGAGGACTGGATGAGGATTTCCCTTTTGGTTGCATTCGTTCAACCATGATGGCTGTCTGAGCCCGAAGCCTGAAAACCTTTAGCACAGTCTACAGGTCATATTTATGAAGGGATTTCATTGTAACTTGGTAGGTTTGACTTCATATAATGTCGAGATGAGAACGTCCTCTTTTGGACACGATTGGGCAACTGTGACGGCTACAGGGGCCCGAAGCCCAAAAACCTTTAGAACAGTCTACAGATCATAATTATGAAGGAATTTCATTGTAGCCTGGTAGGATGACTCCAAATAATGTCTAGATGAGAACGTCCCCTTTTGGTCGCGATCATTCAACCATGATGGCTTCCCAAGCCCAAAACCCGAAAAACTTTAGTACATACTACAGGTCATATTTGTGAAGGGATTTCATTGTAACTTGGTAGGATGACTCAGTATAATGTCGAGATGACGGCAACCTCTTTTAGTAGTAATCGGTCAACTGTCATGTCTACACAGGCCTGAAGCCCGAAAACCTTTAGCACAGTCTACAGGCCATATTTATGAAGGGATTTCAATGCAACTTGATAGGATGACTTGTTTTGAAATAATTAGTCCCCTAAGGGGACTATAGGATTGCACTCCGTCTGTCTGTTTTTAGCTCATCTTGACAAAGTCAAGCTGAGCTAATTTCATCGCTTCCCGTCCGTCGTCTGTCATCCGTCAACACCATGCTTTGGTCTTCTCCTCCAAAGCCACTGGGCCAATTCAAGTGAAAGTTTGTGTGAGTGATATTCCCAAAGGGGCATTTCATTTTTAGCTTAACTTGACATAGTCAATATAAGCTATTGCCATGACGCGTGCGGAAGTCTGTGAGTCTGTGACGTCTGTTCACATTTTCCTTTAGCACGGGCTACACCCCGCAGTTCTTGTCTGATCGTCACAAAATTTCATATGCAGGTTTGGGGTCATGTCTAGATGAGAACGTCCCCTTTTGGTCGCAATCGGTCAACCGTGACAGCTGCCCAAAACCTTTACCACAGTCTATAGGTTGTATTTATGAAGGGATTTCATTGTAACTTGGTAGGATGCCTCTGTATAATGCCTAGATGAGAACGTCCCCTTTTGGGCTTGATCTATCAACCATGATGGCTGCCCAAGCCCGAAACCCAAAAACTTTTAGCACAGACTGCAGGTCATGTTTAATGTTGAGGGATTTCATTGTAACTTGGTAGGATGACTCCTTATGTCTAGAAGAGAATTTCCCGATTTGGGCATGATCTGGCAACCGTGACGACTGCCCGAGCCCAAAACCCGAAAACCTTTAGCACAGTCTACAGGTCATATTTATTGATGAATTTCATTGTAACTTGATGGGTTGACTTCATACAATGTCTAGATGAGAAAATCCCCTTTTGGACTTGATTGGGCAACTGTGACGGCTACAAGGGCCTGAAAACCTTTAGCACAGTCTAGAGGTCATATTTATGAAGGGATTTCATTGTAACTTGGTAGGATGACTCCAAATAATGTCTAGATGAGAACGTCCCATTTTGATCGCGATCATGCAGCCTTAATGGGTGCCCGAGCCCAAAAACCTTTAGCATAGGCAAAAGGTCATATTTATGGAAGGATTTCATTGTAACCTGTTAGGTTGACTCCATATAATGCCTAGATGATGAAATCCCCTTTTGGTCGTGATTGGTCAGTTGTGATGGCTACAAGTGCCCGAAGCCCGAACACCTTAAGCACAGTCCACAGGTCATATTTATGAAGGGATATCATTGTAACATCTTAGGATCACTTCAGATGGTGCCCAGATGAGATTGTCCCCTATGGTTGCGATCATTCAACCATGATGGCTGCCTGAGCCCAAAGCCCGACAACTTTTAGCACAGTCTATAGGTCATATTTATGAAGGGATTTCATTGTAACTTCTTAGGATCACTCCAGATGATGCCCAGATGAGATTGTCCCCTATGGTTGCGATCATTCAACCATGATGGCTGCCCGAGCCCGAAAACCTTTAGCACAGTCTACAGGTCATATTAAGGGATTTCATTGTAACTTGGTAGGTTAACTTCATATAATGTCTAGATGAGAATGTCCCCTTTTGGACATGATTGGGCAACTATGGCGGCCAGAGGTGCCCGAAGCCCGAAAACCTTTAGCACAGTCTACAGGTCATATTTATGAGGGGATTTCAATATAACTTGTTAGGATGACTCCAAATAATGTCTAGATGAAAACGTCCCATTTTGATCGCGATCATTCAGCCTGTATGGGTGCCGGAGCCCAAAAACCTTTAGCATAGGTAAAAGGTCATATTTATTGAAGGATTTCATTGTAACCTATTAGGTTGACTCCATATAATGCCTAGATGATGACATCCCCTTTTTGTCATGATTGGTCAGCTGTGATGGCTACAAGTGCCCGAAGCAGATTTTCGCTCTCGTAAAATAGAAATTGCGAGATCAATTGCTCTCGCCTTGTGAGGGCTGGATGAGGATTTCCCTTTTGGTTGCATTTGTTCAACCATGATGGCTGTCTGAGCCCGAAGCCTGAAAACCTTTAGCACAGTCTACAGGTCATATTTATAAAGGTATTTCATTATAACTTCGTAGGATCACTCCAGATGATGCCCAGATGAGATTGTTCCCTTTGGTTGTGATCATTCAACCATTATGGCTGCCCGAAGCCCGAAAACCTAAAGCACAGTCTACAGGTCATATTTATGAAGGGATTTCATTGTAACTTGGTAGGTTGACTTCCTATAATGTCTAGATGAGAACGTCCCCTTTTGCACATGATTGGGCAACTTTGACGGCTAAAGGTGTGCGAAGCCCAAAAACCTTGAGCACAGTCTGCAGGTCATATTTATGAAGGGATTCCATTGTAACTTGGTGGGATGACTCCAAATAATGTCTAGATGAGAACGTCCCATTTTGGTCATGATCATTCAGCCTTGATGGGTGCCCGAGCCCAAACACCTTTAGCATAGGTAAAAGGTTATATTTATAGAAGGATTTCATTGTAACCTGTTAGGTTGACTCCATATAATGCCTAGATGATGACATCCCCTTTTGGTCAACTGTGATGGCTACAGGTGCCTGAAGCCCGAAAACCTTGAGCACAGTCCACAGGTCATATTTATGAAGGGATTTTATTGTAACTTCTCAGGATCACTCCAGATGATGCCCAGATGAGATTGTCCCCTTTGGTTGAAATCATTCAACCATGATGGCTGCCCAAGCCCGAAGCCCAAAAACCTTTAGCACAGTCTACAGGTCATATTTATGAAGGGATTTCATTGTAACTTGGTAGATTGACTTCATATAATGTCTGTATGAGAATGTCCCATTTTGATCGTGATCATTCAGCCTTGATGGGTGCCCGAGCCCAAAAACCTTTAGCATAGGTAAAAGGTCATATTTATGGAAGGATTTCATTGTAACCTATTAGGTTGACTCCATATAACGCCTAGATGATGACATCCCCTTTTGGTCGTGATTGGTCAGCTGTGATGGCTACAAGTTCCCGAAGCCCGAAAACCGTGAGCACAGTCTGCAGGTCATATTTATGAAGGGATTTCATTGTAACTTTGTAGGATCACTCCAGATGATGCCCAGATGAGATTGTTCCCTTTGGTTGTGATCATTCAACCATTATGGGAGCCCGAAGCCCGAAAACCTTAAGCACAGTCTACAGATCATATTTATGAAGGGATTTCATTGTAACTTGGTAGGATGACGCCAAATAATGTCTAGATGAGAACGTCCCCTTTTGGTCGCGATCATTCAGCCTTGATGGCAGCCCGAACCCAAAACCTTTAGCATAGTCTATTGGTCATATTTATGGAAGGACTTCGTTGTTACCCGTAAGTTTGACTCCATATAATGCCTAGATGATGACATCCCCTTTTGGTCGTGATATTTATGAAGGGATTTCATTGTAACTTTGTAGGATCACTCCAGATGATGCCCAGATGAGAATGTCCCCTTTTGGTTGCAATCATTCAACCATGATGGCTGCCAGAGCCCAAAAACCTTTAGCACAGTCTACAGGTCATATTTATTAAGGGATTTCATTGTAACTTGGTAGGTTGACTTCATATAATGTCTAGATGAGAACGTCCCATTTTGATATATATATATATATATATATATTTATGAAGGGATTCAATGTAACTTGATAGGATGACTCGTTTTGGAATAATTTCAGTGTAACTTGGTAACTTTTGTTGATATATGTTAACTGTGAGGGCCACATACATTAACTGTGAGGTCATATTAACCCACCCCTCAGCCCTTTAGTACACTGTACACCTCATATTATTTTTATCATAAACATAGCATACAGGGAACAGAAATGAACATATTCCCAATTATCACAATTCTTGTCTTATTTCATAATCCTTTCATAAACATTGAACATTATCCTTTTCATCAAACACAACACACAAGTTAAGCTACAGTGTCATTGACACTTTCATTGTTCAACTCAGCATGCCCAGCCCCATAGGGAGGGAGTGGGGGGAAAATGCTCCAAAATATTTTAAAAATCTAATTAAGAACCAGTGTGTGCAAAGACTTGATATTTGCTATGGAGCTTCCATATGAGGTGTGGAATCAAGTTTGTTCAAACGAAGTTTGTGAAGTAATATTTGGCTTTGTAATAGGAGGGGTAGATTTTTGGCCCCGCCCAAAATTTCTATTTTCTGAACCGATGGTCCGGTATGAACCAAATTTGGTTTCTGGTAGTACTGGGTCATAAGTACTTGACCCATGCAAAAAAAAAAATTCCTGCATCCCCATGGGAACACTGGGAGCTAAAAATAGAAATATTTTCAAACGCTCATATTTCCCAAACCCCACGGAACAGAGAGCTTTTATTTGGTATGAAGTGTCCTTATGACCAGTAGAATTGAATGGTAAAAAAAAATGGCCATCGGTTATTTTAGGGTATTCTGTAATGGGGATCGAAAAAATGCTGAGTCGGCATATTTGCAAAAATTAAAAAAAAAATTTTCTCCAGAACCAATCATCAGAATCTTATGATATTTGGTATACAGCATTCATAGGGGGGTCAGATAAAAGTTTGTTGAAATAAAGCTCATTGGTTCATATTTGGGCTCTCTACAGGAGCCCGAAGTTTTAACATAGGGTAATATGGGGAATATTCTTTAAAAATCTTCTTCAGAACCACCAGTCAGAATCTTTTAATATTTGGTATACATGATTGTTATGAGGGTCAGATTCTAGATTGTTAAAACCAAGTCCCTTGATTAATATTTGAGCTTCCTATGGACGCCCAAATTTTATCTTTGTTCAATATGGAGGGTAATTTAAAAAAATCTTCTTCAGATCCATCAGTCAGAATGCTTTGATATTTGGTATGCAACATCTCTATGGGGGTCAGATTCAAATTTGTTCAAATCAGATCCCTAGGTATATATTTGGGGTCACTATGGTAGCCCAAATTTTTACTTAGTGCAATATGAGAAAATTTCTTCAAAAATCTTCTTCAGATCCACCAGTCGGAATGCTTATATATTTGGTATACAACATCTCTAGGGGGGTCAGATTCCAGGTTCAATTCGAGTGCCTAGGTTAATATTTGGGCTCCATATGGGAACATGAAATTTAACCTAGTACAATATGAGGGAATTTCTTCGAAAATCTTCTTCAAATTCACTTGTCAGAATGCTTTCACACTTGGTATACAATTTCTCTAGGGGGGTCAGATTCAACTTTGTTCAAATCGGATCCATAGGTCAGTATTTGGGCTCGCTATGGTAGCCCAAATTTGAACTTAGTGCAATTCGAAGAAATTTCTTTACAATTTCTCTTCTTCAGATCCAACAGTCAGAATGCTTTCATATTCGGTACACAACATCCCTAGGGAAGTCAGATTTAACTGTGTTCAAATCAAGAGCCTGGGTTAATATTTGGGCTCTCTATGGGAGCCGGAATCGGCCATTTTGCTGAAGAATTTAAAATTTTGTATTCAATTCCCTCCAGAGGTACTAAGATTAATCCACAAAGGTATCAAGGGGCTTCATAGGGGAGCTCTACATTTTACTTATGATCAACTGAAAAAAAGGCATGATGCCCAGATTATTTTTGTCACTCCCGAGGGACTCAAGGATTGATAGTGGAGATGGCTTGCTTAATGTAGACTCATTCTTGGACTCTGTTTAAATTGTGTTCTGTACAAGATGAGCGCTTCAGGCCCCGTGGGGCCTGTTGTTTATGTTACCACCTCTCCCTCCAACATGCTTTAAGCTACACCTTTCATATTTGGTACATGGATAAATGGTTCTGAGGGGATGATGCACGCTCAAAATTTTTTTTTCAAAATTCAAGATGGCGAAGTGGCGGCCATTTTTGTTGTGTTTAAGCTTTTTTTCTCTATTTTCATGTTACCACCCCTCCCACCAACATGGTTCAAGCTACACTTTGCATATTTTGTACATGGATAAATGGTTGGGAGGAGATAATGCACATTCAATATTTTTTCTTCAAAATCCAAGATGGCGGAATGGCAGCCATTTTTGTTGTTTTTTAAGCTTTTTTTCTCTATTTTCATGTTACCACCCCTCCCACCAACATGGTTCAAGCTACACTTTACATATTTGGCACATGGATAGAGGGTTGGGAGGGGATGATGCACAATCAATATTTTTTCTTCAAAATCCAAGATGGCGGCCATTTTTGTTGTTTTTGTTGAGTCAAAAAAGTATAATAAACTTTGAGGAGCAATATTTTTAGTATTGTCTACTTTAATCCCAAACAAATTATTGCAAATTCACATTTTGAGTCTAGCTGTATGAGTTTGCATGATTTCATGTTCTTACTGTTGACCGTGTCTCGTCAGGACATAGCAATTCAGACATGAGTGTGAAATGAAATAAGTGATTCGTATATCACGACTTACTTCAATAATTATCAAAATCACAAGAAATATGATTTGTTCCTTTCATTCCACTGTCATTTGAAGCAGAAACCATAGAGAAACACAGGGCAGTATATTTTGATACGATGTGATAATTACTGAAATAAGCACAACTATTGCATATTATCCACCAGAGCCAGGGTGAGAGCTTTGCGACTCCTTAAAAATAAGGAAATGTTGATTTTTGCTAAAATGTAGCTTTTCTTGTAAATTTTTGCTTCTTGACAAAGGCCCAAATCTCACTGACAGAACAAGGCAGATCCCACCAGTGGTGGAGCCCTAGTTTGAAATCCCGGAGGACCATGCCAGTGAAGAGTTGGGGGGGGGGGGGGGGGAATCTCAGGACTGAGGGTACTGCGCTTGTACTGAGGGCAGGAAAGCAAAAAGAATCTTTTCAAATTTGGGGATGGGAGAAGCAAGTGAGATTTTGAGTGGGGTGTGGGGGGGGGGGGGGGGGCTGGTCTCCCTAGATACCTCATGGCTCCACCACTGTAGCCCTCTACAGTATGTCCATTAGCTGAGAACAATGGTGAATTTGGGGATGGGAGGAGCAAGTGGGATTTGGGGGGGGGGGGGGGTCTCCCTGGATACCCCACGACTCCACCACTGTGGCCAACCACAGTATGTCCATTAGCTGAGAAGAGTGGTGAACACCGAGTAACCTGGGTGACTCAACACACTGTATGAGCCTCATGACTTGGTTGACAAATCCAGTTAGATTTTGTGTACATTACTCTTTAAAATGTGGATTTCCACAATATATTTTGAAAAACCGAAAACCAAACAGACACAAGTTTTTGTACAAAACCGAAATGCAAATTTCAAAACCGCCCAGCCCTACTGTAAGATTTGTTTCAGGCTTTTGTAATCTAAAGCTTTTTGCTCTTAACATGTCATCATTTGGCGTCTTTTGGTTTGTTTTTCATTATATAGCGAACTTCGAACCCAGTATTTATCATTCGGGCAGCAGATCAGAATTTTAGTAGCCATATTCAGTCTGACCACTCACCAGTTCAGTTCCTGTGACAGTGTCTCATGTTAGCCGAGTAGATATGATTTTCTAAGCAATACAAGTAAATGTTGTGAGGTGTTGAATTGAACCTTTGCAGTGCAATTCACAAACCTGTAAATAAGAAATCTTGTCATTTGCAGAATGAGGTCCCTAGAAAGTGAATTTGCTGATGCTATCCCAAACAGTCAGCTTGAACCCCCCAGTTTATCCTCCTGGTACCTCTGTTTAGGTCTGCCACCAGATGGAAAATTTGGTAGTGCTGTGCAGGGTAGCATCACCAAATTCACCCTCTGTGGAACTCATTGTACAGAGGAGTCTGCTTATTTCCAGGCTTCATCCACTGTGCGAACCCCGGGAAGTGAAGCAGTGCTTGTTTACTGTGGTAAACAAGCTCTGTTTCGCTGGTAAAATAGGGCCCAGTCACTACTGCTTGGGGTGCAAGTCCTCTAAAATCGTCAACATGGGGTATAAACTTTATCTCCATGTTGTGGTCAGGATTAGCCATTGTGCAGAAGTATGTGACCATGAACAACAATAAATAAATTTCCAGGCTTGGTTCAAGATACATGATAGACTGTTGAATCCGTATGATATGAACGAAGTGAATTTTTTCCACATGTTAATCAATTGACTGAATGCACCATTTATTGTAGTCAATAAAATAATTGCAAGTTAGCCCATCTTAAACTGCTTCCAATTTCTTTTTCAGTTCAACTTTGTCGGAAAACTGCTTGGACCTAAAGGATTCTCTTTGAAGAGGCTACAAGATGAGACTGGCACAAAGATGTCTATTTTAGGAAAAGGATCTATGAAAGATCGAAGTAAGGTAATCGGCTTTTTGAATAAATTTCTCTGAACATGTTTTTTATAGGGAAGCTTCTTTGTTTTATGAATGAGAGTACAGTAGGTCGACATTCTTACTGAAGCATTCCCAGTACACTTTGCCGATGTCAAAGGATGTGAAAATACTGAAATTTCAGGCAGCAAAATTTTAATGGAACTAGGAAATGAAATGAGCCCATTGGATTTAGTCTGTCCTATGTTGCATTATGGGGAAAATTTGCAACTGAAGGTCAGGATAAGCTATTGAGATAACTCACTGTCCATCATCCGTGAAAATGGTGTTTGCCCCTCTCCAAAACTGCTGAACTGATTTCAGTTAATTTGTGTGGTGATAGTTTGTTCTGACATTGCATTTTGTTTTTGTTTAAATCAACTTGCCCAGCCCCCTTGGTGAGAGTAGGGGAAAATGCTCCAGAAGTGACTACAATGACTTTTTATTTGGGATGAGCTTCCTTTCGGGGTGTAAATTCAAGTTTGTTAAATGAAGTTCGTGGATTCATGAACTCTTGTCAAACAAGATATAATAGACTAGAGGAAGTGATTGTACCTTCGGAACAATACACAGGATTTTCCTTAGTGGTTTTAGTCACTGTTCTACTCAGCAAGTTCTAAGGGAGCTTGATACCAAATGAGAATTTGAATTTTTTTTCGGTTTCGTGAAATGTTTTGGCAGAAAGGTGTTAACCAACTGCCATTTTGTGCCCTTGATTAATAGAAAAGTGTATTAGTCATTCCTGTGAAAAGTTCAAGTCAATCGCCCCTTCCAGTCCAGAGATATCGGCTCCCGCATATTTGGGCGTTTTTGGCTGGAAAAATATTTTCCGCAATATTCGGATAGTTTTATTTATGAGAACTAATGAAGCTAGACATAATAAAGTAAAAAAAAACACAAGAATTTTTTTTTTAATTTTTGGTCAGTGTCCTGAAGCCATGTTTGACAGCTAACAGAAGCCAAACGAAGAACAACTCCAATGCTAAAAGACGATAACTGTTCATGTACACTGTGAATTCAACATTTCTAACCTTAGAAGCTTTCAAATCATCCCCATTGTTGAGTACTCAGATGGCAAAGTAGCCCGGTCGTAACAAAAATATCCGACTTTTGGTTGAAAATTTCAGTCTGAAGCAGACCGAAAATTTTCCGTGTAAAAAATAAAAAAAATTTCATCTCCAAATTGAACGAAATGGATAAAAAACGAAAAATGTTTTTTAGATTTTTTGGCCGCCATTTTGGATTAACGAAAAATCTGAACGAAATTCTTTCGATTTTTCTTATAAAGCGGTATTACTGCCTTCAATTTGGATCCCTTTTAGAGGGCTCATTATATTTAAATCTCGATATTTCAATCCAAAATGGCCGATTTTCGAGATAACTTTCTGTTTTGTGAAAAATTTTGGCAGAAAACATAAAAAATGGAAAAAAATACCGATTATGTTTGTTTTAGACAAGAGTAATTCTGACAAGTCTGTCAAGAAATCAAGTCGATAGCTTTTCTCCTTCAGGAGATATTGGCCTATAAAGGTTTGGGCGTTTTTGCCCAACAAGAAACATTTTGCCCCAAATACTGATGGTTTTATTTATTAGAACTCATGGCCGTCATTGATAGTTTTTTATTTATGAGAACTAATGAATCTAGATATAATAAAGTAAAAAAAAATACGAAAATTTTTTTCAATTTTTGGTCAGTGTCCCGATGCCATGTTTGACTGCTAGCAGAAGCCAAACGAAGAACGACTCCAATTCCAAAAGACAACAACTATTCATGTACATCGTGAATTCAACATTTCTAACCTTAGAAGCTTCCAAATCATCCCCGTTGTTGAGTACTGTGACGGCAAAGTCGCCCGGTCGTAACAAAAATTTCCGACTTTTGGTCCAAACCGAAAATTTTTCTGGTGCAAAAAAAATTTTTTTTTCGTCTCCAAATGGCCTGAAACGCATAAATAACCGAAAATAAAAATTCGATTTTTCGGCCGCCATTTTGGATTGTCGGAAATTCGAATCGAAGTTTTTTCGATGGTTTTTACAATTCGGTGATACAGTCTTCATTTCCAACCCATTTTGGATGCTTCAGCATATCCATGTCGCGAGATTGAGTTCAAAAATGGTCAAATTTTGAAAAAAAATTTCGTTAAGAAAAATGTTTTGGCAGAAAGGTGTTAACTACATACACTTTTGTACCATATGCTGATAGAGGGGTATATTGCTGACAAGTCTGCGAAACTTTCAAGTCAATCGCCCCTTCCACTCCAAAGATATGAGCTGCCGACAATTTTTGTTAAAGGGTTAACAAAAACATTTTCAGAAAAATGGGAATATGGCGAGGGCATACAACTTTTGACCCTTATGAGTACAGAAACTTAAAAAAAAATCGTTCAGAGCGTTTTCGAGAAAGTGAAAATAAAAGTGTGGAAGAATAATAATAATAAAAAAAAATAATCAATGCAATAACAAATAGATTTTCCCTTTAGGAAAATCCAAATTAAATGCCTGTATTGGATGTACTGAGACCAAATAGGTCTACAAACAAAGGAAAACTGGGGAGAGCCATGGAAATTTCTCAACAGGTTACAAGATTTTTTATTCAATTAACAGGAGTTTACTCTATAACCTCTATTCAATCAGCAGGTCAAATTTGTACTGAAGGTGTGGTAAATGGTTTTGTGTTGGGAAATTATATTCAATTAACAGGGATATACAATTAAGAGATCTCCAAATAAGTGGGTTTCACTGTACATCAAAATTTCCCCTTGACACACCCTGCAGGGCACATTTGTTATTGGATCACTTTGAAACTTGGTATGCTTGTTCAGGGTGACCTCTAGATGGGAGCTATCGATTTTCTTCCATTTCCGTCAAAAAATGGAACTTGGGCCTTAGTTTAGTCAGACCTCAATATTTCCCTTTGGCACACCCAACAGGGCACATTTATGATCGGATTGCTTTGAAATCTGGCATGCTTGTTTGGGGTGACTTCTACATGGGAGCTATAGATTTTCTTCCATTTTCAACAAAAAATGTTGCCTTTGGCAACGACCTTTGAACATAGTTTAGTCAGGCATCAATATACACATGGCACATTTGTGATTAGATCGGTTTGAAGCTTTGTGCTTGTTTGAGACGAGCTCTAAATGGGAGCTCTTGATTTTCATCCATTTTCTGTCAAAAAATGTTGCCACTGGCAACGACTTTTGAATTTTGTCAAGTCGGAGATCAACATATTCCTTTGGCACGCCCTACAGGGCACATTTATGATCAGGATGGTTTGAAACTTGGTATGTTTGGGGTTACCTCTAGATGGGAGCTATCGATTTTCTTCCATTTCCATCAAAAATAGTTGCCATTGGCAACAACCTCTAATGAGCTTAGTAAAAACTTAGTGCAGTTAAACATCAGTATCTCCATTTGACACACCCTGCAGGGCACATTTATGATTGGCTCGCTTGCTAACCTGGTGTGCTTGTGTGGGGTGACATCTATATGGGAGCTGTCAATTTTTTTTCCATTTGTCAGTTTGAACTTAAGTTTAGTCAGACCTCTATATTTTCCTTTAACACACCCTTCAGGGCACATTTATGATCAGGTCACTTAGAAACTTGGTATATGTGTTCGGGGTGACCTCTGGATGTGAGCTATTGCTTTTTTTCATTTCAATAAAACATTATTGTCATTATCACCAGCCTTTGAACTTACTGCATTTGTGCAGCAACTTATCCCTTTTACACTCTCTGCAGGGTATATTTATGAATTTCCATAAAAAAAAACATTGCCACAAGCAGTGACCTTCTACTTAGTGCATTTGTGCATTAACATCTTCCTTTGGCATGCCTCAGAGGGAGCATTCATTATCAGGTTGGTTTGAAACTTTGTATGCTTATGCAGGGTGACAAAGATAGAAGCTATTGATTTTCTTTTCATTTCCATCAAAAACTGTTGCTGTTAGCAACTATCATTGAATTTATTGCATTTGTGCATCAACATTCTTCTTTGACATGGCCTACAGGCCACATTTATCATAGGATTGTTTTTGAACTTGGTGTACTTATTAGGCAAGCCCTTTAGATAAGAGCTGTTGATTAGCAATCATTTCTGTGAAAAAAATTGCCATTTACAATAACCTCTGAACATACTGCATTTGTGTATCGACATTCTTCCTTTAGCTAGTCTTACCGTTTACATTTAAAAATGCATGGATTGATGTCACACACAATGCTGTTTTGTTGAAATTTCAAATAGCATTGGTACCAGTGATCTTCAATTTTGCCATTTCATTTATAACTTACCAAGTTCAAGTTTGTCAAGTTAAGCTACAATGTCATTGACACTTTCATTGAAAAAGTTTCACCTAGTTTTTTTTTTATTGCAGGAAGATGAGTGTCGAAAGGAGGGAGGGAAGTATGCACATCTGAATGAAGAGTTGCATGTTTTAGTTGAGGTATATGCTGAAGCTACCGATGCCTACAACAGAATGGCTCATGCCCTCACGGAGCTGAAAAAATTTCTCATCCCTGTCAATGTGAGTGTTGTATTAAAATTACCAGTTAGTCCCATTTATGTGAAGGACGGCAAGTTGGTTTTGCCACACCAATAACAATCTACCTATCATGTTCAAGGTCTTTATGATCATTTAAGATTTTAATGTTTTATGCAATATCCACAATGAAAATGGACTTTACTTATAGTTTGATGAATGGCGGGTGGGTGGGCGTAAACAATTGGTTTCTGGATGGTAACTTGACTATGGTTGAATCCGCATTCATGAAACTTCATTTGTAGGTTGGCCTTCGTGAGAGGAAGAACCCTTTTTTATTTTAGACTGGCTAGATAAAGTTCAAGGTCACAGTGACCCTGAACACAGTAAGTCAAAACAACTGGTTTCCGGATAACGTGATAATGGTTCGGCCCACGTTCATGAACCTTCATAGGTAGGTATCAGTGAGAGGAAGAACCCTGTTTATTTTGGACTCGCTAGGTGGAAGGTCAAGGTCAGTGACATGGTAAATTTTAAACAATTGGTTTCCGGATGGTAACTTGATAATGGTTTGACCCACGTTCATGAAACTTCATAGGTAGGTTTACCTAGAAGAGTTGAAGATCCTTATTTTGGGCTCGCCAAGGTCACAGTGACCTTGAACATGAATCAAAACCAGTTTGTTTCCAGATGTTAATTTGACAATGGTTCCACCCACATTCATGAAACTCCATAGGTAGATTGGCATTGGTGCAAGAAAGAGCCCTATTTATTTCGGAATCATTAGGTCAAAGGGCAAGGTCACCCTTCATATAGTAAATTGTGAACAATTGTTATCCGGGCAATAAGTTTATAATGATGAAACCCACTTTTGTTATACTAGGTAGGTCGCCCCAGGGTATTTTTTATTTTCAAAATTTTGGATTTTTTTTATATGTGGTTTTCTCCCCCTCCAGGAACATTAATTAGCCTAATTTAGCAATCAGTATAAATTGATTCACAGTTTTAGACCAAGGTTCAACCTACATTCTTTTTTATGGGTTTGCATCACTGACACACTGATAAGAGCAGAAGATTATTATTATTATTATTATTATTATTATAAGATTGCTTATCTCGATTTACTTATTCCCTCAAATCAGTCTGTGTCGCTGTTTTGTGACTGCAATTTCAAAGTCAGAATAGTTTGCACCATACACATACATTTTATGTTCAAGAAAAGTCAACATAAATACAACTTTGCGTGTTGGTGTAAGCTTCCAATTTGTTCAAATCGGGTCCCTGGGTTAGTATTTGGCCTCTCTATTGGAGTCCAAAATTTAACTTGGTGCAACATGAGGAAATTTCTTCAAAAAATATTTTTCAAATCCACCAGTCAGAATGCTTTCATATTTGGTATAAAACATCTCTATGCGGTCAAATTCAAGTTTGTTCAGATCTCGTCCTTGGGTTAACGCTTTACCTAACATGAAAAGCAGACACCTGCAAACAAAATTCTTAAATAACTATTTTTTTTTCATTTTTTGTCTCAAAAACATAGGTTATGACACATCTGGAACAAGCTCAACGAGTAACCTATGTTTTTGAGACAAAAAAATGAAAATTAATTGGCGATTTTTAGCTCACCTGACTTTCAGTCAGGAGAGCTATAGTGATCACTCACCGTCCGTCGTCCGTGAACATGGCGTTTGCGTCTTCTCCTCCCAAACTGCTGAACCAATTTAATTGATATTTGAGATAATAGTTTATGACATCGCAATTTGATTTTGTTCAAATCAAGTTGCCTCGCCCGTGGGTAGGGCCACACCCAAAAAGTGTGCTGAAATCTTAAAAAATCTTTTTCTCATGAACCAGCAGTAGCAGAGACTTGATATTTGGTGTGCAGCTTCCTTTTGAGGTGCAGACTCAGATTTGTTCAAGAGAAGTTTGTGGGGTTATACTTGGCGTCGCTATGGGAGGGGCAAAATTTTTGGCCCCGCCCAAAATTTCTATTTTCCAAACCGAGAGGCTGATTTGAACCAAATTTTATGTGAGGGCTTATTGGGTCATAAGTAACTAATTTATGCTGATTTTTTTTCCCCGTAGCCCCATGGGAACCGCAGGAGCTAAAAATAGAAAAAAATTAAAACGCCCTTATCTCCAAAACTGCACGGCACCGAGAATTTTTATTTGGTGTGAAGCTTCCTTAGGACCAACAGAAAGAATTGGTAAAAAAAAATTGCCATCGGTTTTATCATAGGGTACAGTTTCGGGACTTTGAAAAAGTGCTGAGTCAGCACTTTTTAACACTGTAGGCAATGGGAAAAACATTAAAAAATCTTCTTCTCCAGATCCAGCAGGCAGAATCTTTTGATATTTGGTATGCAACATTGTGGGGTGGATCTGATTCAAGTTTGTTCAAATCGGCCCCTTGGGTTTATATTTGGGCTCAGTATAGGAGCCCAAATTTGAACTTGGTGCATTTCAGGCAAATTTCTTTGAAAATCTTGTTCTCAAGATCCAGCAGGCAGAGTCTTGTGATATTTGGTATGCAGCATCCTTAGGGGTGTGAGATTCAAGTTTGTTCAAGCCATGTCCCTAGGTCCATATTTGGGCTCACCTTGGGAGCTTGAACTGTAACTTTGTTCGAAATGAGGAATTTTCTTAAAAAATCTTCTTCAGATCCAGCAGTTGGAATGGTTTGATATGTGGTGAGTAGCATCCTTGGGGGGGGGGGGGGGGGGGGGGGGGGAGGGGGGGATTCAAGTGTGTTAAAGCCAAGTCCATGGGTCCATATTTGGGCTCCCTGTGGGAGCCCAAATTATAACTTAGTCAATATGAGGAATTTTTCTTTAAAAATCTTCTTCCGATTCAGCAGTTGGAATGTTTTGATATTTGGCATGGAGCAACCTTATGGGGCTGAGATTCAAGTTTGTTCAAGCCAAGTCCCTTGGTTCATATTTGGGCTCACTATGGGAGCCTGAATGACAACTTAGTTCAAAATGAGGAATTTTCTTTAAAAATCTTCAGATCCAGCAGATGAATGCTTTTGATATTTTTTATGCAGCATCCTTAGGGGGGTAAGATTCAAGTTTGTTCAAGCCATGTCCCTAGGTCCATATTTGGGCTGATTGTGGGAGCTCGAATTGTAACTTGGTTCAAAATGAGGAATTTTCTTTAAAAATCTTCTTCAGATCCAGCAGTCGGAATGTTTTGATATTTGATGTGCAGAGTCCTTAGGGGGTGTGAGATTCAGTTTTGTTAAAGCCAAGTCCCTGGGTTCATATATGGGCTCCCTGTGGGAGCCTGAATTATGACTTAGTTCAATATGAGGAATATTCTTTAAAAATCTTTTTTTTAGATCCACTGGTCAGAATATTTGGATATTTGGTTTCAGCTTTTCTTAAGAGGAGCAGATGCAACTTGTGGAAATCAATTCTCTGGGTTGATATGTAGGCTACCATGTCAGGTGAGCGCCCTCAGGCCCCCTGGGGCCTCTTGTTTTAATAGCACTGACTGGTTTTGGCTGTTATGTTAGGTAAATGTTTAATATTGGGCCTATGGGAGCCTAAATTTTAACTTGGTGCAATATGAGGAAATTTCATTAAAAATCCTGAGACACACCAGTTAGAATCCTTTCATATTGGGTATACATCTCAAGGAGGGCCAGATTGGGTTGCTATTTGGGTCCCCCCCCCCCCCCCCCCCCCTCCATGGGAGCCCGAATTTTAATTTAGTACGACTTTCTTTAAAAAATTTATGGAACATATTTCAAGGTGTGTACATCCTTGAAAGACCTTGAATTGCAATCTTACTCCTTGAATCTTGAAAATGCAGAAAATGTACTTGAAAAGTACTTGAAAATCCATCGGTCTCCTTGAAAGTCCTTGAATTTTGCCCTATATCATTTTTACCTGTGTAGTAGTGGCAGTTGAAACATCTTTCTTTTTTTTTTTGTTGAAAAATAAAATTAATGAGCATAAATAATGAATAATCGATGTTTACCAAAAACAAGGAATTAATGTTCAGGTATTATTTAACTGGGTATCATTCTGTAAGCACTATAATTTGTTACAGTGCATTTTAGAAGCACCGTTTTTCTACAATTTAGAAGGATGAGGTAGAAGACATTTTTAAAGTAGGCAAGGCTTCTAAAAAGTTATTTTCCAAATGTACATTTAAAAAAAAACAACCTTGGAAAATGCTGATATGTCCTTGAAAAGTACTGAGGGGTGGGGGAGGGGCACATTCAAATTTGTTAAAATTGGGCCCCTGGGTTAATATTTGGGCTTTCTATTGGTGGATAGGGGTGGGGTGATTTCAGTAACATAACAGCCTTTGGAAGTTTGGCATTGTTTATCTACAGCTAATAGAATAGGAAGCAGTCAGACAGACCTATTATAATAATCTGACAAGGACACCAGAGTTATGAATAATTTCATGACTTCATTCCTCTATAGTGTTTCTGAACTAACTGAATATGACCCAACATACTACTTTGAACCAAGTTCAAGTGAGCGATTAAGGCCCCCTGGTGTTTTTTCTGCTGGTCAGTTTGTAATTAAAGGTGTAAAGGGGTTATCCATCATTACCCACCAAAATTTAGTCATCTCCTGCAGTTCTGTTCTTTCATAGGATTTGTACGAGTATTTGGAAGTATTTGAATTCAAATTGATGTTTCAGACCCTTGAAAGTGCTCAAGAATTTTGCAGACCCGTCTCTTTTGACAACTTGAGCCTCCAAGTTTTTTAAAGCAGAACCAAAATGTATTTCAGTATTATTGATAGGGGGAATGTCTGTTTACCAACTAGAAAAACTCTGCTGGAATGCCCAAGTTGTTGAATTCACTTTCAGGCATCTTTATAGAGATAGGGACTTTTCATTACAGTGGTTTGTATTTTTCAGGATTTTGATGAAATCAGGGCGCAGCAGTTTGAAGAGATGTTATATATGAAGGGTGAGGCCTCCAGCCAGGGGGCGTGGAAGAGGTGCAGGTCCACCCCCGCCAAGAGGAGGTGGAAGGGGATCCCTATTAGCTGCTCCAGGAAGAGGTTCACCTGCTAGTCGGTTAAGTTTATTTTGAACACTCCTGTGGGGTACACAAACGTTTTAGCTCACCTGACTGAAAGTCGGAGCTGATGTGATCAGTTTGTCGGCCCTCCCTCCGTCCGGCGGTGAACTTTACATTATCGACTTCTCATAAACCACTGGGCAAATTGAACCAAATTTGATATGCATGTTCCTTATATGTCAATCCAAGTTTGTTCAAATATATTTGCCACGCCCACAATGGGCATTCCTTTGATAGCACCCCATAAATTGTTTTCCAAAATTAAAAGAATTCTCCAAAACCATCAGTTAGAATCATTTCATAATTTGGTACATAACATCTCTAGAGGAGTCAGATTCAAGTTTGTTCAAATTGAGTCCCTGGGTTCATACTTTGGCTCCCTGTCGGAGCCCAGACTTGAACTTAGTCACAGTGCTTTTTTTATCTGGTATCCATGGTGGTAGGGGGTGGGGGCGCAAACTTAAGTTATTAAACTGCTTAAAACTTGGAATGTATATCATGCTGAACACATATTTTAAAATATAACATAAGATTAATTTTCCAATGGGCCCTGTTGGACAAGTGGGGGTGGGGGGGGGGGGGGGGGAGGAGGATGGATGGATGGATGGATGTTGGTTAAAGGTGCATGGTGTATATAATAATTTCTTATAACCCCCCCCCCCCCCCCTTTCATGATTTGCAAATTATTCCCTCCAGAAATTCCCTTTGCAAAGAATCAGTAAACATCGAACTTTTTGTGACATTTATCTTAAAATAGAAAAAAGATAATCAACATACCATGCACCTGTGATTTTCAAGCAACCAGGCCTGATGTCAACTTATTGAATACTAACCTTCATTTGATTATTCATGTCTAGTTGTTTCTGGTTTTATTGTCGACTGCTGCCGAAAACTGAGCT